>QVOB01026630.1:0-114255 GCA_014839585.1 Pseudomyrmex concolor | reverse complement strand
ATGCAGCCTGCGTTCAAGCTGGGTCAGTAATTGCGCCGTGCAAAGCGTCATGACCAAACAGATCACCGCAATGACCAGGTACACTTCAACCGAACGGTAGGAAACGCTGATGATTTTTTGTCCTTCGTGCATCAAATCATCGATGGTCAGTAGCGAAACCAGCGATGAATTCTTGATAAGCGCGATAAATTCATTGCCGAGGGGCGGGATCATCCGCACGATTGCCTGTGGAATAATGATAAGCCGCATAGCCTGTCCCGACGACATGCCGATAGACCGTGCCGCCCCCATTTGACCACGCTCCACCGATTGAATCGCGCCGCGCACAATTTCCGACATGTAGGCGCCGGAATACACGCCTAATCTCATAATGCCGCACACAATATCCGCCCGGTTGGCCAATACCGCCGGGACCAGTCCTTTATAGTCGATATCGACAAACTGGACCGTACGCTTCAACTCTTTGGCCAGCGCCTGCGCCAATTCAATATCAAAACCGGTATGCTGATCCTGGTAGATATATTCCATCGGCGGGGAGGTCGGATCGACCGCAATACGCAACGGCTTGTCGGCTGCTTGTGCGCCGACAACATGAGAACCAAGCAGTAATAGCGCGGGGACAAGGCAACGTAACAGCTTCATTTTTCCTCACTTATTAACCAGTTAATGGATGCAGTCGAAAACAGTGTAACTCAGACCGGCATTATTCGCCTCGTTTACCGTCAAAGTAGCCGGTGCGTATGGAAGCCCCAATAAGGTTCAAGATGAGGCGGCCGGCAATCATGCATGACATCTGATTAATGTCGCGCGACGGCAGAATCTCCACAATATCCATTCCCACGACGCGGCCCTTGGCCACCAGGCCGTGAATAAGTTTACGTGCCTGGACAAAGGTGACGTCACCCGGCGCAGGTCCGGCGACCGCGGGCATAATGGACGGATCGAGACCGTCGGCGTCAATGGAAAGGTAATAACGCCCGCCGTCGGGGATCCGTTTTAGCACTTCATCCATACCGATATCGTGCAGCTCATAGGCGGTAATAATCTGCGCACCCCATTCTCACGGGCGTAGTCCGCCTCTTCCTGGCGGGCGCTACCGGAGGCGCGCATGCCGATTTGGATGATATCTTTAACGAAAGGATGTTCCGACGCGCGACGCATCGGGCTTGACAGGCCATCGCGCACGCCGTTGACCTCGTCGCGCCAGTCGAGATGGGCATCCAAATGGACAATGGTTAGCGGGCCCTGATCATCGAAAGCGCGCAGGATGGGGTTGGTAATACCGTGATCGCCGCCGAGAACGATAGGAATGGCGCCGGCCTGAAGAATTTTGCGGGTGGCCTGTTCGGCACGTTGATAATGCCCGTCGGGATCGTCAAAATCCGGCACCACGTCGCCGCAATCGACAAAGCGGATATCGTCGCGATTTTGCAGCAACGGACCGTCGATATCAAAATCATGACGCTCCGGCGCGCGGGTTTGATCGTTGGCGGCATCATCGGGGGTATAGGGTTTACCATAAGGCATGCCGAGTACCGCGAAATCGCCGGTAATACATTGCCTTGCTGAGGCGGACTTCATGATAATACCGATCAAAGACCGAAAAAAAGTGCCCTGGTGTGGCGGTATTTCTTGTTATGCCGGCCATTAGCCGGGAAAAGCTGCGTGTAATGAACTTTGTTATTATCGCGGCCAAAGGCCCTAAGCATTTCCCCGGTGTTGCAACGGTAACTATCGCCCGGGGGCAGGCGAGAGCAAGAATGCTCATCTTCACGTTCCGCCGCTTTTTCACTTATTGGTTGCCGGCCGGAAGTGACTACCGGCATTGGGTAGAACAAGGCGGGGGCGACAAAATCGATATTTGCCCCGTAGACCTATCCTGCCAAACCCTGGCCGGTTAAAAAACTGCCATTTTTTGCAATCATGGTTACGCTTTATGCAACGGGAAGGCTTACGTGAAAAAAATATCACCCCTTAATGAACGTGACTTGCGTGCCCTGCGTATATTCCGCGTCGCCGCGCAGGCCAGGGGTTTCTCGGCCGCGGAAAGGTTACTTGGCATGACCAAGGCAACAATAAGCCGGCAAATCAAAGATATCGAGGATCGTCTTGGCGCCCGCCTATGCACGCGGGGTCCGCAGGGGTTCGAGCTGACCGATGTGGGGTGCGCCGCACTGCGCGCGACGCAAGAAGCGTTGGATGCCCTTGACCGTATTCGTCCGGAAGTGGATGCCGCGCGCCAGATTTTAAGCGGTAAATTATCCCTGGGTTTGGCGGATAACGTGATAGGCAATCCGGCCGTGCGGATCCATCTGGCGTTGGGTGCATTGTGCCGCATGGCGCCGGATGTGGATTTGACCGTCGAAACCCTGACCACCCGAGAATTGATCCGGGCATTGCTCGATCGCCGGTTACATGTCGCCATTAAAGGAGTCTATGAGCGCGTAGCTTCGTTGGAGTATGCCGATTTGTTTACCGAACAGCATTATATCTACGCCTTAGCCGAAGGCTCCGCCACCGTCAACGGCGCCACGGCTATGGCGAAACCGGGGCGGCATTTTTACCGCTGGTTTATCGGGCCGAGCAGCCTTTTGTGGAGGATGCCCTGAAACAACAAGGTTTCCGCCGCGGGCCGGAGGCGTTTGGCCTGGAGTCCGTCGCTATGCTTATCGCGACGGGCTATTATTCGGGCATTCTGCCGGCGCATTACGCCGCCTTGCTCAGCCCGCGTATTCCAATGCAAGTGATTGATGATACACCGAACTATAAGGTGACGTTTAGCGCGGTCTTTAATAGTGCCCGGCTACTACCGTGCAGCGCCGAGGTGCTGGTGGAATTGCTGGCTGCGGAACATGCTTCTCCCGGCCGGTCATGCGCCGTAAGAAGACACCGTCAGGGGCGGCGCTAGAATGATGGCTGGCATTAAAAAAGGGCTGATGTCGCCATCGGCCCTTTTAAGGTGTTTGAAGGAGGAAGGTCATATCCTCTGAAGCGCCGTGCGCCGGACTCAAGGTTCCCCCTCTCTCACTAGCTATTTCTCTTCTTATCCGCAGCGACAAAGATAGGCCGCTGGGATTTCATCAGCATCGGCAAAGCTAAGCCGATGGGAGTTCATCACGGGTTAGGGCTTATTTGTAAAGCTCGGCGTTGCCGCTCAGGGTATCGTTACCGCCGGCGGAAATGATGCGATAAGAACTTGCATTAGCCGCATCCGCTTTGGCTGCCAGCTGATCTTGCAGATAAGACAGGTTGCTACTGTTGGTGGTGGCGGAGACGACACCGATACGCTGTTGACCTGCCGGTGCGGAGGTGACTTCCTGAGCGGCGAAGCTCGCGAAGGACAGCGTGCCCAGTGCGATGGCGGCGATGAGGGTTTTAATGTTTTTCATCTTCTGTTCTCTCTTTGGTGTCCCGCCGGCAGGTTATGCTCTGCCGGAGAGAAGATTATGCGATGGCGCCGGTCACTGATGCACGGCTGGCGTCGGAATATTGTGTTGGCCGGCTCCGGCGATGCGACACCGGTCAGGCCTTAGGCGCCAGCGGTTAACGGCGGCGGGCAAGGCCGTATAGCTTACTGATAAATTACCGCGGTACCGTGCAGGTTATTCTGGCCCGAGGTAGAGGTAATTTTGAACGATTTTGCGCCGGCGGCGTCAGCCTGTGCGGCCAGCTGGCTTTCCAGCGAGGACAGGTTGGTACCACCTGTGGCGGAGACGACGCCGACTTTTTGCTGATCGACGGGAACGCTATTAACCAGATCGGCGGCGAAGCTGCCGAAGGATAAGGTGTCAAGAGCAAGGGCGGCGATGGTGTATTTGATGGTTTTCATAATGTCTTTTCTCTTAATTGAAATTGGGTGTCGATACTGCGATGGGTTGTCGGCGACGTTATTTGTTAACGTTCGATAACTAAACACTAGTCTTCTCTGTGACGCCGATCAACTTTTTTAATGATTACTGATTTATTTGTCATATTATTGAATTCACTGTCATTAAAAGTCAGCGACTGTCAATTCACGTCAGTAGGTATGTCGGGATATCACCGCTGGGCGGTGTGAGAAGCCAGAGCCGCTTGAGTATGTTCAAGGCGGTAAACGCGGGCGTCATGGACCCATGCGTCGGCTCGAAGGTCAGGGGTCTGCATCGCTACCCGTCATCGCTTGCCGCCCATGTCCGGTGAGAACATGGTGCCGGTAGTTTTGGCGGCAGTACGACAAGACGTCGTTATCCATTGCCGGTGGCGCTAAGTCACGAGACAGGCGAGGGGAAATAGCATCGCCGTGATGACAGCGCTTAGTCATGCAACCGGTAGCCCGCGGTGGGCGTCGTCCAGTTACAACCGCCGGTCACTGGTTGACCACATACCCAGTATAGCGTAAACCGATACTCGGTAAAACTTAATTTTTAACGATCATTAATTATATGCTACTCTCTCCGGTAACCAAGAGAGGATGCCATGAAAACTGAATCAGTCACCGTCGCCAGACGCGGCCGCGGCCGGCCAGAACAATTTTGCCGCGAAGAGGCCCTGGATAAGGCGCTGGAGCTGTTCTGGCGTCATGGCTTTGACGCGACGTCGCTCGCGGGGGCTAAAGCGCCGACACTGTACGGTGAGTTCGGCAACAAAGAAGGGTTATTTTGCGCCGTCATGGATCGCTACGTGGTCAAGTTTTCCGCTGCGGCCCGTGAGCGCTTATCCCTACCCGGTTTAACGACCCTGCAGGCGTTGGAAAATTTCTTTCGCGCCGCCGCTGCGCTCTATATACGGACAAAAACCTGCCGGCCGGATGCTTTATTATCTGTACTTCCTCAACGCTCGCCGCCTCCTCGCAGGCGGTAGAGGAAAATTGCGGGCGCACCATCATTTGCAGGAGCAAACGCTGCTGGCCTTTTTGCAGCGTCGGCAGCAGCAGGGGCAAGTGGCTGGCGCCGCTGATTGCGGGCGTTTGGCCAAATATCTCACCTGTACGCTGCAGGGAATGTCGGTACAGGCGCCGGCTTTGACATGAGACTGGAGAAGAAAATGTCCTTTAATGTTCTCGGCTTTGCAGCCCAATCCGCCGATTCGGCGCTGGCAGCACACCCTACCTCAATCCGCACACCCTACCTCATCGCCATCCGCGGCGGGTAGCGCAGACGCATCAAATCACGCCGGGGCTTTCAGGCCGTCGCCGAGCGCCAGAAGTGCCGCAGGAAGTATCGGTGCATCTTGCTGTGACGGGGCTTCCCAGCCGCCGCCGAGCGCCAGGAACAGCATGACCTGATCGTCGGAAAGTTGACCTGCGGACTGCGCCAGCGCCGCATCGCTTGACGCCAGACTGCGCTCCGCATCCAATACGTCCAGATAGCCGATTTTACCGCTGCTATACAGCAGACGGGTTTTCTCGGCGACATCGCGGGTTTCGGCGCGCGCCGCCTGCAGCGCCCGGTAGCGATCCAGGTCGCGGGAGTAATTGTTCAGTGCGGTTTCCACTTCCCGCAGGGCCGTCAGCACGGAGCCATCGAAACGGGCCAGCTCAGCGCGGGTGCCGGCATGCGTCTGCGCGATACGCGCCTGAACCGCGCCGCTGGACGGTAGGGTCCAGGAAATGAGCGGGCCGAGGCTCCAACCGTAAGTATCCTTATTGGCCAATGCCGTTAAGCAACCCGGCCGAAGTGCCGGAAAGCCCCAGGGTCACTTTGGGATACAAATCCGCCATCGTAGCGCCAGGCATTGTCCGGGACGTAGCCCGGTTCCAGCACCAACAGTCCCGATGGGTGACCATAATAGGGTTCGGCATTGGCGCTCAACGACGGATTTTGCGCGCTGGCAGCCTCTTTGAGCAAGGCCTGCTGCCGTTCCAGATTTGCCATGGCAAGGCGTAAATCAGTATTGCGCGCCAGCGCCTGACGCACCAAGGCGTCCAGCAGCGGATCCTGATACAGCCGCCACCAGTACGGCGGCAGCGGCCGTGCATTGGCGACTGCGTCGGACGCGGTCGTCCGGGTGTCGGCGTCGTCGTTATCCAGCGTTGACAGTCCATTGATGCCCAGCCGCTGCTCCAGCAGGCTGAAAGTGCGCAGGCATACCTCCAGATCAGCCTGCGGTACCCCGGCAAACAGCTGGTCACGCAAGTCATTAAGTAGATCTTCAATACGCATGCTGATTTTTGCGCCGGCCTCGGTGAGAAACAGCATCTTGGCGCGCTTGTCGACTCTGTCTTCCCGGCGTAAAACCAGGCCGGTGTCCACCAGCTGATTAAGCGAACGCACCAGCGACGGCCCCTCAATACCCAATTCCAAGGACAAGCTGCCGGGGCGGATGTCTTCCGGGTGGCGCCCAATGAGCACTAACGGCCAGGCGATGGCGGCGGACAGGCCCAGCGGCGCCACGACTTTATCGGCGCGGGCGCGATAGGCACGTGCGACGGGCACCATAGACACCGTGAAGGCCATCAAGGCCTGTTGGCGAAGAAGCGTCATGAGGTTGTAATTTTGTTAGCATATAAATAGATGTTTTGATAAATATATGGCGGGCGCATACATGAGTCAATCACTTCTTGGCACCGCGCCGGCAGGCAAGCGAGTCCTTAGCGCTGTGCCAGCAACGTGGTCAAGCCGGCAATACACGCGTCCAGGGGCGGTGGCGCCGCGGCGGCGCATCAGCACGACCTTACGCTCCACCACCGGCTGCTGGAGCGCGATCACCCGCAGCGCCGGATCGTTCAGCAAATGGGTATAAAGCCTAGGCACGATGGCTACCGCCAACCGGGCGCGCGCCAGTCCGTACAGCGTTTCCAGGAAATCCACGCGGTAGCGCAAGCGCAGGGTGAGGCGATGACTTTCAATCATCGCCATCATCAGTAAATTGCAATTGCCTTTCTGAAACAGCGCGATGTCGCGCGGCGTCAGTAACCGCCACGGCAGGTGAGGCTGCGCCGCAAGCGGATCGTCGCGGTGGATGACCGCAACAAAATGGTCCTCTTGCAGCACCCGGGTCTCAATCTCGGTCGGCACCGTGGAATCCAGTATGCCAATGCCGATATCCAGCGAACCATTGGCCACGGCGGCCACCAGGCTATCGTTGGTGTTATCAAAGAACGTCATCGCCACCGCGGGGTAATGTGCGGCCATCCAATCGGTCAGCGTCGGAAACAGCAGCGCGCCCACCGGCGGCACCAGGCCAATGCGCAGCTGGCCGCCGCCGCCGGTGCGCATAAGGCCTGCATATCGTCAAAGCTGTTTTGGGCGACGTTCAGCAAGCGTTCGGCGTAAGGCAGCAGCAACGCGCCGCGTTCGGTCAGGGTGACCGACTGCGCCGAACGGTTAATGAGTTTGCCGCCGAGCACGGTTTCTATCTGGCGCAGCGCGCTGCTGAGCGCCGGCTGGCTGATGGCGAGACGGTGGGCCGTATCGGTAAAGTGACGTAGCCGGGCCAGGGTAACAAAATACTGCATTTGCTTGAGAGACAGCGCGGGCAGTCGTGCCCAGGGTTCGTTCATAAGCGCGAAGTGGCGGCAGCCGAAGTAAAGGAAAGCTTGAGCATAACAGCTTCTTATCGGGCGATAAATTTATTCATCTGTACATCAATACGGCTGCTTCCTACAGTGAGGCACCCTTTCAGGATACCCGGAGCCTGCATGTCACCGTTATCCCCCTCTTTACGCCGCCGCGCGGTGCAGGCGGCGCTGGGTGAAATTCCCTTCGATCGGCTACTGATTAATGGTCGGGTCATTGATATGGTGACCGGCGAAATTCGCGCGGCCGATATCGGTATCATCGGCCCGCTTATCGCCAGCGTCCACCCGCGCGGACAATTCAGCGCCGCCCGTAGCGTCGACTGTCTGGCGGAGCGATTGGTGGCGCCGGGTCTGATTGATACCCATGTCCATGTCGAAAGCGCCCATCTGCTGCCGGCGCACTACGCCGAGACCGTGGTGGCGCAAGGCACCACCGCCATTTTCTGGGATCCTCACGAACTGGCCAATGTGCTGGGGGTCGCGGGGGTGCGCTATGCGGTGGACAGCAGCCGTGATCTGCCTTTGCGGGTTATTATCAGCGCACCCTCCAGTGTCCCGTCCACGCCCGGGCTGGAGTGCGCCGGCGCGGAAATCAACGGCGCGGCGATGACGGAGATGCTGAGCTGGCCCGAGGTGGCAGGCGTCACCGAGGTCATGGACATGACAGGCGTATTGCAGGGCAGCGATAAAATGCAGGACATTTTGCAGGCCGGTGCGCACAGCGGTAAGCTCATTGAAGGTCACGCCCGTGGCCTGCGCGGCGCGGCGCGGCGCTGCAGGCGTATCTGGCGGCGGGCATGGGTTCCGATCACGAGCTGACCTCCGCCGATGACGCGCTGGAGAAGCTCCGCGCCGGTCTGACGCTGCAAATTCGCGGCTCACATCCCTACCTGCTGCCGGACATCGCCGCCGCGCTGAAAACGTTGCCCCATCTCTCCGCACAAATTGTGCTGTGTACCGATGATGATGTGCCGCCGGACATGCTACAAAAACAAGGCGGCCTGATTGCGCTGGTGCGGCTGCTGGTTTCGCACGGATTGCGCGCTGAGGACGTGCTGCGCGTGGCGACTCTGAATGCGGCGTTGCGTCTGCGCCGCAACGATCTGGGGCTGGTGGCCGCCGGTCGCCCGCGACGGACGGGCGCTGTTTACCAGCAAGATAGCCCCGCCGCCGCCGGCATTGCTGAACACCATGAAATTGCCCCCCTGCGACGCGGCGGATTTCCAGTTGCGCATCGCGGGTATTCGGCACGGCAGGGCACGGTTGCGTACCATTAAAGGGGCGCGCTTTACCGAATGGGGGGAGCGCACGGTGACGGTGCGCGACGGCGTCGTAGAACTGCCTGCCGAGGTGAATTTTATCTGGGTCCGCCATCGTCACGGCCGTCATGAGGCGACTCCCCGGCTGGCGCTGCTGGAAGGGTGGGGCGAGTTGCGCGGGGCGATCGCCACATCGTATTCCCACGATGCCCATAATCTGGTGGTGTTGGGCCGCGGCGAACGGGATATGGTGCTGGCGGGCGTCACGCTGGCCGGCAGCGAGGGCGTTCCCTGGAGTATCGGACTGGGTATCGCCTGCTGGTCGGGCGTGTTGTTTTTGCTGCTGACGATACTGGGACTGCGTGAAGTGGTCACCCGCGCGGTGCCGCAGGCGATAAAGCTGGGCTTGACCGCCTCCATCGGATTGTTCGTGGCGATGCTGGGCTTTCGCAATGCGGGCCGGTACTGGCGAACTCCAAGAGCAATGCGTTGATGCTGGGGGACTTCACGGCGCCCGGCGCCTGCGTGGCGCTGTTCGGTCTTCTGGTGGCGATTGGCCTTCAGGCGCGCAAAGTACCGGGCGCCATTTTATGGGCGATATTGCTGGCGACCCTGGCGGGGATACCCGCCGGGATCACTCATCTGCCGGCGCATTGGCTGGCGCTGCCCCATTCCGTGCTGCCGGTGTGGGGGCAGGTGTCGGTGCGTTGAATATCGCGCTGCTGCCCTATCTGTTCGTGTTTTTTGCCTCGGAGTTCTTCTCCACCATGGGCACCACGGGGCGGCGATGCCGGCCTGCTGGATGAACAGGGCAATATGCCGCACATCAACCGGCCGTTTCTGGTTGACGCTATTGCCGCCACCCTCGGTCCCTGGGTGGGTATCCCGGCCGCCACGGCGCTGATTGAATCGTCGGCGTCGGCGGAAGCCGGCGGCAAAACAGGCCTGACGGCGCTGGTAGCCGCAGGCATGTTCTTGCTGATGTTTGTCCTGACGCCGGTGGCGCTGATGATCCCGAAACAGGCCACGGCGCCGGCGTTGATTCTGATCGGCCTGACGATGTTCAGCGCGTTGCGTAAAGTGGATTTGTCGTCGTTTACCGATGCATTGCCGGTGCTGTTGATGGTGATGATTACCCTCATCGCCAACAGTTTCGGCACCGGCATCGCCGGAGGGCTGTTGTGTTACGTGGTGATTAAGCTTATCGCGGGCAAGGGCGGCGAGGTTTCCCCCGGGCTGTACCTGTTGGCTATTCCGCTCGTCTACTATTTTGCCGCGCTGGTGAAATAGCGTTCCGCCAGCCGCGCCTTCCTTGGCGCGGCGTGCGTTAGAGGTATACCCGCAGATACTCGCCCAGGCAGAGAATCGCCATCGCCTGGCCGTAAGGCATCGAGGTCAGGGGGATCTGACGGTAATAATCCAAGTCGGCGCCCATGGCGGTACCGAAGGATACCTGGCTTAGCTCGCCGTTGGAATTGATCCTTTCAATCACGCCGCGCACCGCTTTTTCCGCTACCGGCTGCCAGCTGGCGTCCAAATAGCGCTTACGGATACCCTTGAGGATTCCGTAGGCGAAACCCGCGGTGGCGGAGCTCTCCAGGTAGGAGTCGGGATCATCCAACAGCGTGTGCCATAAACCGCTGTCGTCCTGGCAGGCGGCCAGAGCGCTGACCTGGCTTTGCAGCACCTGCACCAGGAAACGCCGGGTGGCGTCATGGGCAGGCAAATCCAACAGTTCGATGAATTCAGGGATGACGACCGTCAGCCAGCTGTTGCCCCGCGCTCAGCGCGCGTTGGCGAAATTATGATTACCATCGAAGCTCCAGCCATGGAACTAGTAAGCCGGTTTGTCGATCCATCAGATATTGCACATGCAGCAGAAACTGATAGGTGGCCTCGGCGACAAATTCCGGCCTGCCAAGCAGCTTGCCGATTTTCGCCAGCGGCAGCACGGTCATCATCAACGTATCGTCCCACATCTGCTGATGATTCTCATTGTTGTAGACGATATGCTGCATGCCCTGCTTCTCGGTGCGCGGCATCTCATACATGGCCCACTCCGCCCAGCGCTCCAGATAGGGGCGCCACACAGGATTGCCGGTCTCCTCGTAGCGATAGGCCAGGGTGAGAAACGGACAGACGGTATTCACGTTTTTGGTCGGCGTGCCCTGCGCCAATTGTTGCGTGAACCAATCATCGATAATGGCGCGCATCCGGTCGTCGCCCGTTTGTTGATAATACTGATAAATGCCATACAAGCCGACGCCGTGGGTCCATTCCCAGCCGGCGGCCCAGCCCTTGGTGTCAATGACCCGCCCGTCGTCCAACCGCAGCAGGAATTCGCCGCTATCATCGGTGATATTCACCAGATTACCAGTCACTTTCTCAATCAGCGCCTGCAGACGGTCGCGGGAGAGGAGGTATTCCGGCTGCCGTAGCAGGGCACTGTGCTTCACGCTGAAAATCGTCATCATCATTTCCTGCAAGTTTATCGTTTCTCTGAATCCGGGGTCGGCAGGGGAAGGTAGGGTCGTTCGTTTACCAGCGCCGGCTTATGGCGGTTAAGGTAGCCGATATTATTATTCCCCCACAGATACTCATATTTCATGCCTGTCCGCATCTCGACGATGGCCTTGTTTTCCGGCGTAATCTGTTCCGGCACCAGACGGTTGGCATCGCGCATTTTGCGCGTCTCCGCCGCCAGCACGCCGTGCGTTTCCAGGTTGAGTTTAAAGCTTAACGAGATGAAAAAGCCGATAGCCAGCACGATGACCGTGCCCACTCTAAGGACAGCCATAATGGTATGGGCCACTTCCGGCGCCTGCTGGCTTTGTCCCGAAACGAAGCCGGACAATTGCAGCACGATACCGACCAGCATCACCGCACCGACCTGAGAGGCTTTGCGCGTCAAGGTCATGATGCCGGCGAAAATCCCTTCGCGTTGTTGGGCGGTAATTGTCTCATCCACATCGGCAATGTAGGTATAGATATTCCACGGCACATAATTAATACCGCCGCGCCCCAGACCGGCTATCGCCGATACCAGCAGCAGTAGCGCATAGATATCGCTTAATCCGGCGTACCACAGGACGGAATAGGCGATAACGCTCAGGCCGAACAGCGAGACTACCAGGCGATAGGGGGGGCGGGCCAATCGCCATCACGCCCAGCAGGTTGGAGGCGACGGTCGCGCTTTGCATCAGCACGAATACCACGTAATAGGTAAACACCGCATTAAACACATCCTGCGCAATATAACCGCCCAGATAGAGCCCCAGATGCTGGCGGAAAATGCGGATGCTCAGCGTCGAGGTCAGTTCGACATGCAACCGCTGCAGGCTTTGTTTCAGCGTAAGCTGTTGTTTATCTCTCTCCTGTTGCCGCACCGCTTCTGATTTCAGCGCTTCCGGGCGTTCCCAGGTGAACACATAAACCAGCGTCAGGACCAGGGCGCAAAGAATGGCGAATACCAGGCTGGAATAGAAAAAGGAGATGGCGTTATCTTTGCCGAAATGGGACAGCAGAATGCCGGGCAAGAAAGCGGCCAGAATAGCGGAAAGCTGCGCCAGCGCGATGCGCGCGCCGGAAAACTTGGTCTTTTGTTTGAAATCGTCCGTCATTTCCGGTACCAGGGTTTCATAAGGCACCAGAATCATGGTGTACACCACGTCGAACAGCAAAATAAGTGAGCAGGTAATACCAGAATCCCATATCCCCCACC
Source organism: Pseudomyrmex concolor (assembly GCA_014839585.1). Taxonomy (NCBI): domain Eukaryota; kingdom Metazoa; phylum Arthropoda; class Insecta; order Hymenoptera; family Formicidae; genus Pseudomyrmex; species Pseudomyrmex concolor. The sequence continues at coordinate 101,777 of QVOB01026630.1, read as the reverse complement.
CACATAAAGGTGTAGCTGAACACGCAGGGGATGCCCAACAGGATAAAGAATTTGCGTCGGCCAAAGCGTTTGCCCAGCCAGGTGTTGCCGAAGTTGTCGGTGAGATAGCCCATCAGCGGGCTGACGACGGCGTCCAGGACGCGGGCGGTGGCGAAAATAAACGTCGCCTCGATAGGCGTCAAACCGCAAAAGGTGGTGTAAAAATACTAGTAGCCAGGCGGCGGTTAACGCGGTGGTGCCGGCTCCCAGAAAGTCACCTGAGCCGTAGGCCAGGTAATGGGGTAAACCTATCGTGCGTGTTTTCATGATCGTCATGCCCCTGATGACAGCATTGGGTGGATCTGAGGGTGTTCGCCGATAATGCGATACCTCAAGGTAGCGCCGGGGGGGGCAAACCTTCTCGCTATTGCCATCTTTGCACAGGATGTGGCAAACAGATAAAGAGAAGAGCGATCAACATCAAAAATATAAAAAAGAGGATTTTTTTAAAAAAGAAACGCTGGTTCAAAAATAAGAATGCGACCATGCCCGAGAACCCTGAAGGCAGGAGCGCGGCCGCCGGGAAGCGGCTGAAGCTGCGTTGCGCGAAGTAGCGCTCAGTCCGCGGGCGGGGAGGGTACCGGCTGGCGCTGATGTCCCGGCAATTGTCCAGCGTGTTCAGTCTAGGGGCGCGGAGCGCACCGGCATCAAAATAACTGCCAGCCGATCAACACGGTGCCGATAAGGCCCGCCAGATAGGCCAATGACCGGATAACCGTAATTCCGCACAGATAACATAGCGCATGAAGAACGCGCGCGCCTACAAACACCCACGCGCCGATGACGGTCAGTGCGTTGCTTATCGCCAGATGCTGCGCCGCCCAATACCACAATGGCGAAGGGAAGCAGATTCTCCAGCAGATTCCAATGTGCCCGTCGCCCGCGCGCGGCGGCACCCGTAGGCGGCGGAATCGTCTCGCGGTTGCCCAGCGTGCCGGAAACCCCCACCTGACGCTGGTATAAGAAGGAGTAAATCAAGGGCAACAACAGACAAAGCAACGCTGAAAACAGCAGCGCCAGCATTTCGGTATTCATTGGACTCTCCAGTAACGGCCAGCCCTAAGTATTATCGTTTGGCGGCCACTTCGCCGCCCAAGGGGCGCAACATCTCTTTTCGCGCCCCTGGCATGCGCCGTTTCAGGCCAGATGCCACAGCGGCGCGCCCTGCTGCAAACGCCGGAGATTGTCACAGACCGCCTGAATATTCCCGGCGGCGGATATGTCGGTGACGCCGCCGATATGGGGCGTGGCAATGACATTCTGCTGAAACAGGCTATCGTCGGGATCCGGCGGTTCCTGCCAGAACACGTCCAGCCCGGCGCCCGCCAGTTGTCCGCTGATAAACGCTTGTTCCAGCGCGCCTTTCTCGATAAGGCCGCCACGGCCGACGTTGATGAGAAAACTGCCGGGTTTACACCACATCAGGCTTTGCGCATTAATCAAATGGTGGGTTTGTGCATTATCCGGCAGGCTCAGCACGACAAAATCCGCCTGCCCAAGTAGTGTGGGGAGCTCCGCCAGCGTGCCAAGCCAGTCCAGCCGATAGCGCGCGGCGACGTCTTCATCCAGGGTACGTTTGACGCCAATAATGCGCATGCCGAATGCCGCCAGGCGCCGGGCCAGCGCTTTGCCGATGCCCCCCAACCCCACCAGCCCGACCGTTTTTCCCATCAGCCCCAGCCCGATGGGCTGTCCTAATTGTCGCTGCTGTAGCTGGCGCGGAATATCGGCGGCGTTGCGCGCCAGACCCAGCATCATATAAATCGCCAGCTCGGCAACGGAGTCGGCATTGCCTGAGTTCTCCGAGGGCACGTTCGCTACCACGATACCACGCGCCCGGGCGGCGGCGATATCCACCCCTTCTAATCCGGCCCCGACCTGCTGAATCAGTTTCAACCGATCGGCGCTTTGCAACAATGCAGCATCTACCCGTGTCATGGTAGGAATGATGGCGTCAAAACCGGCAAGGGAAAGGGTATGGAAATCACGGGCGGCAACAAATTCCAGCTCTGGCAGAGCCTGGAGAAAACGGGAGTAAATCCCGCCCCAGGCATCTTCCGGCGCGGCGAACAGCACTTTCATCACGCATACCTCTGCTATTTAATTATTCAGATAACTATAAGGGTGATTAGGTGATGGATGCAATCTTGCGTCATCCTACCTTTGGCAACCTCGACAAATAAAGGTGTTTAAAATACGGCCTTGAAAGGCAGCGTCGAAAAGCCCTGACGGGACTGAGGGTTATCACCTTGCCGGCGGACGACACTGCCGCTAGAATGAGCCGGCCGGCGGCCGGATAACCCTGTAAAGTGTATTGTTTTGCTGTCTGTGAACGCAGCCGCAGCACTCCGGGTCCCTCCCGGCACGCGACACCGCCGGGCGCTTTAACCTATAAGCACATCAAAACGGCGCTAAGCCGGACCGGCCGACTGTCAGAGACCGGCGAAGGAGAAAAAAATGACATTGTTTATGTTTTTAAAGTCGTTGCATTTCATCGGTATGACGCTGTGGATCGGCGGTATGTGCATGCTAGGCGTGGTGATGAATGCCTGGCGTCGCCGCGTTTGCTTGATTACGCCTGCGGTTTCACCGTGCTGGCGCTGGTGGTTAGCGTGTTGCTCATTGTTTTAAGGCCGTTCTGAGGGACGCCGGCGTCGACCGCCGGCGGCCTATCGCGGTGGCAACATGTCGACCACCGCCGTCAGACTGCTGCGGCGCCCCGCGTTGACGATGGGGGATTATCCGTTCAGCGCGCGCGCCACCAATGTCGTCAACGGTGTGGTGGGCCGGCCTATTAACTGGCTCAATTGCCGGCCGTCATCGAATAAGCCGCCGCGCGCCGCACCGCTTTCCGAATCGGCCAGCATCGCCGCCAGTGGTGCCGGTAGACCCACCTGCTCCAGCAAGGCCTGATACTCCGCCTGCGGAAGATTCACATACTGCACGGTCTGCCCCGACTGACGGCTGATTTCCGCCGCCAGCTCGCCAAGCGTCCAGGCGTTGTCCCCCCAGTTCGTAAACTTTGCCTGCCTGCCAGTCACGGGTGAGTACCTCGGCGGCGGCGGCATAGTCGGCGCGCGCCGCCGCGGCGATACGACCTTCCCCCGCGGTGCCGGTCACCGCATGATGCGCCAGCGCAGCGGGGATCCCCACGGCATAGTTTTCGTTGTACCAGCCGTTACGCAGCACCACCACCGGCAGGCCGGATGCCGCCAGCAGGGCTTCGGTGGTGCGATGCTCCTCGCCGAGCCCCAGCGGGCTGGTGTCCGCATGCAGAAGGCTGGTATAGGCCAACAGCGTGACCCCGGCCCGTTTGGCGGCATCGATAACCGCGGCGTGTTGCGCCACGCGGCGGCCGACCTCGCTTGAGGAGATCAGCAGGACTTTTTCCACTCCGGTAAACGCGGCGCTGAGCGTGTCCGGTTTATCGTAATCCCCCTGGCGCACCTGCACGCCCCGCTGTGTCAACTCGTCGGCCTTCGCCGGCGAACGAACGACGGCGACAATCTGCTCCGCGGGCAGCTTTTTAAGCAATTCTTCAATAACCAGACGGCCAAGTTGGCCGGTAGCGCCGGTAATCGCGATCATCATTTCTCTCCTTTTCGGATGAAAAAAAGAAACATATCGCTTAAACTAACAAAAAGTAAGTACATACAAAAAGGTAAGTGTCATGATCGAGAATCACCTGCCGGACGGGGTGCTGGCAACGCGCATGCAACGGGGGGACGTACTGGACCCCAACTGCCCCTCACGCACGGTACTGAAACATTTAACCAGCCGCTGGGGGGTATTGGTACTGCTCGCGCTGGGTCAGGAGACGCTGCGTTTCAGCCAACTGCGACGCAAAGTCGGCGGCGTGAGTGAAAAGATGTTGGCGCAAACCTTGAGTCTGCTGGAGGAGGATGGATGGGTCGTGCGCACCGCGCTGCCGGTCGTGCCGCCGCATGTAGAATACCACTTAAGCGAGCCGGGGCAGGAGGTGAGCCTTAAAGTCGCGGCGTTGACGGACTGGATTGAACATCATCTACCGTCCATCCTGCTGGCGCGCGCGGCCTACACCGCAAACGATGGCTGATCGCAAGCGATAACGGATTGACAGGCATAGACGGCCGTCCTTCCAGGCCGGCTGCGCCCATTTTTCCGCCCTGACCAGCCCATTTTTCCGCCCTGACCAGCCCAGTTTTCCCCTCTGTTTATGCCAGCGACTCCGGGTTGACATAATGGTTTTTGTTCAATATAAAGTTAATTTTTAAATAAATAAAAAATTAATTGTTTATTTTAATATTATTTTTAATACGTTTTATCTGGGGTTAATATTATATTTCGCAAGGCTGTAACGTAGTAACCTTAAACTGCGAATCAATCATTGCATAAAAAAAGCGCGTACGATTGACGGTCTTTGATTTTTTATCAAGAATAAATAGCGCTAAAGTTGTTAGTAAGAATTGCAACCATCATCATTATTCACTCAACAGCACGTGGAGGTAGATATGGAATGTCATGCGCCCACTGTCCCCGTTGGCGGAGTGCCGTCAAAAGTGAAACAGCGGCTACTGGCCTTTTCAGCGGTATTCAACCCGCCGGGGATGGATGTCAATGAAGAAATTTGTCATGCCCTGGAGCAGCGGGCCTGTCAACGGCAGCACCTTGCCTGGAATTGGTCATTCCGCTTTTAAGTTATATCTGACCGTAATGCGCTAATTTAAATGAAATAGGCCAGCCGGTATCGGTTAATTTTCCGATTCGGCTGGTTCGGCGGCATGGCTAATAATAGTTTTGCCATTTGGCTCGTTATTGTTCTCCTCTTTTTTCTCTGACCGGAAATGAACATAATAATGAGAGAATATCTTGACGATATCAAACTGAGTCCGGTCAGCGCCATGCTGGCGGTGATCATCACCGCTTTTGGCTTTGTCTGTGCCTTTTTGGTCTTGCTGCTCTTTCTGCAGGATTCAGCACAGAGATCGTTTCAGTCATGACCACGCACGGTTGTATCGCCTGGAAACCCGCTTTACGGTTCCCGGCGGTGAGATTATCCGCTCCGCCCGGGTTCCGCTACCGCTGGTGGATGTGCTGCAAAACGCCCCGCAGGTCGATGCCGCAGAATTCACTTATCGTTTCTTCAGCGTTATCCGGATTGCGGACCGCCTGGTTCCGCGGGTGGCGCTGTTTGCCGTCAGCCCCGGCTTTCTTGACATGATGCACCCTTTTCAGCAGGCGATTGCTCCGCCGGGGGAAAATGAAATGTATATTACCCCCCGAATTTAATCGTCGATATTTGGGGTTCGACTCCCCCGTTGGCAAAGCGGTACATCTCGAGGGCAAAGGGATGTTTATCATCAAAGGGGTGGTGCAGCCGCAGCCGGCGTCCAGCCTGGCGATGCAGGCGATAATCGCCTTTTCGCCGTCGCTGATAGAAGATTACTACGCCAGGCGAGGGGACTGGTACAGCACGTAGATTTACGCCTTCGCCCGGATGAAAAAGCGGGCGCCGCCTGACGACGCTGTGTTACAGGCGATTGTCAAGCGCCACGCGCCGCAGCTGCCCGGCGCGCCCTTTACCCCTTCGCAGTTTATTCAGTTGAGCGCACGTCCAATTGGCGCCATGCATTATGATGGCGGCTATGCCGATGAAATCGCAACGGTGATTTCCCGCTCGCTGCTCTATACCCTTTACGGAGCCGGTGCCTTTGTCCTGGTGACTACCCTTATCAACTTTTTCAATCTCAACGGTATCCTGCACTCGGCCAAACGCCAAACGGAAGGGGCTGTACATCCGGCGTGCCCTGGGGGCCTCGGATAGCCAGCTGCTGCGCGAGCTGCTGTCCTCTTTACTGCCGCAGCTGGCGAGTATCATTGTGGTGTCGCTGGTACTGCTGCTGCTGACGTATTTCTCGCGTCAGGTCGCCGAATGGGTGCTGTCGCCATCGCTGACGACCGTAACGGCCGCCTTTGGTCTGGTCGCCCTTTCTTTCACTGTGCTCCCACCTGGCCTATTTCGCCCTGTTCGTGTTGTGCCGGGGCGGCGCCGTTGATCGCTACGAGACGGTGATCGCCTGGTATACCAACCGCGCTACGCTGGTGCTGCAGCTATTAGTTTCCGGGGTCATCATTGCCGTCTGGGCCGGCGTGGCGGCGCAGCATCAGTATGTCCGTACGGCGGACTTTGGCTATCGTGGCGACGGGGTGCTCACTTTCGAGTTAAACGAGGCGCTGTCGGCTAAAGGCGCCATAGCGGGGCTGCAGGAGACGCTAAGAAGAGAGGTCGGCAGCGGCAACATTGCCTTAAGCAGCTGGCGCCCGTTCGACATGTCGCGCAGCAGCCTGACCGTGCGCCACGCTCGCCAGCAGCGACAGCAGGCGTTTACCGCTACCACAACCCTGTACGCCGATCGCCATTTCATCGACGTCTGGGGGCTGGAAACCCTGGCCGGCGGCGGCGTTCTTGCGGCGAGCCTGGCGCCAGACGTCCTGCACGTTGTCGTGACTCGCGCGTTTGTGCGCCAGATGGGTTACGAGGTCTGGGATGACGTGCTCAGCGAGCCTTTTTATGCCGAAATTGACGATAAACCCTATACCTTGCGCGTGCAGCGCATCGTAGACGACTTTTATCTGGGAGATGCCGGCGCCGAGCCGCAGCCGCTGTTGATTTTCGTTACCGATGATCGGCAGCAGTATGGCGCGCTGCGCCTGACGGTGAGGGTCAGATGAGGCGTGCAAAAGCGGTGTTGGCCGGGTACACGCTTTCCCCAGACGCGCTGCAGACCGTAGCGGAGCTGCACGCGGCGCATTTCCACGACGGACGTCTGATTCAAAATGTCATCCGGTTGGTAGCGATGCTCAGTCTGTCGCTAATGCTGCTAAGCGCCGTGATCATCGGCCAATCGGAGTCGAGACGCCTGGCGAAAACGCTGGCAATCATGGAGGCGCTGGGGGGGGGATCGGCCTATACCAGTTTTGTGTTTTTCCTAGGGCAAAATGTCGTGCCGTTGGGGGGTATCGCTGGCGGTTGCCGGCGTAACGGGGACGGCATTGCTAAATCGCTGGCTGGCCCAGTACGAACGGGTTACGGGTCTGTGCTATGTCTGGGCGTTAGCCGCGCTGCTGGCGCTTGGCGTCGTGGCGGTCATGACGCTTACGCTGGTGGCAGATGGCGCGCGGCGTCACCGACACGGTTTCGGCTAAGGAGCGGGTATGGATATCAAAATAGGTAAACCGGGCGGCATACATCAGCGAGCGCGCTGGATCACCGCCGGTGCCGCGCTGCTATTTCTGCTGGCCGTCGGCCTGCTGTATTGGCTCATGACGCGTGAAGGGGCGCTAACGGTGCCACGTCGGGATGTGACCTTCCACACCGTCCAGCGTCAGCCGTACACCGATATGCTGGTGGTACGGGCTATTGCGATCTCCAATGAAAGTGTCGTCCTTTCCTCGGAACGCGGCGGCAAGGTGGTGGAAATCTGCAAAACGTCCTCGGATCCGGTGAAAAAGAATGAAGTGATAGCCCGGCTGGCCAATTACGATTTTGTCCTGGACGTCACATCGCGCATCGCCAGCGCAACAGAGCAAATCAACAATTTGCGCAATATGCGTATGCTGCTGGAACGCAACACACGCGACACCAAGGTGGATCTGCAAAAATCCTATTACAACGTACTGAAAATTACCCGCAATATCGACCGCAGCCGCCAACTGCATGAGAAGTCGGCTATTGCGCGTGCGACCTATGAAGACCTGCTGGATGAGTTGCAGCACTGGAAAACCAACTACGCCATTTTTGAACGACACAGTCTGGCACAGGACAAAATGCTGCCATTGCAAATTCACGAAATCGATGAATCCATTCGTAAACTGGGCAATCTGGTGGATCTCATCAAGGGCGGGCTGGATCAGCTGGTGCTGACTTCACCTATCGACGGCATTTTATCTTCGTCGCTGGACATCAAGCCCGGTCAGCAGATAAAGCCAGGCGAAAAAGTGGCGGTGATCGACAATCTCGCCGCCTATCACTTCGAGGCTGAATTCAGCGAATTTTACCTGGATAAGATCCGTCGCGGCATGGAGGTGATGGCGCACAGCGGCGACGCGGGTTTCCCGCTGGTCATCGATTCTGTTTCGTCGATGGTCGATAACGGCAAATTTAAAGCCAGACTGGTATTGCAGCAGCCGCTGCAACGGTTCCTGAAACGAGGACAGTCCGTCGAGGTGCGTGTCGCGCTGGCCGCCGTGGGCGAGGCGCTGCTGGTTCCTTCCCGGGCGATTTTCTACCAGCAAGGGCAGGCAAGGATGTTCGTCAGCGATGCACAACGGCGGCGTGCCGTGAAAACGGCGGTGACAATCAAACCAACGGGCGGGGCACATACGGCGGTAATAAGCGACTTGCAGGAAGGCCAGCAGGTTGTGCCTTCGCCAATAACCAGTACCCCAAAAATAACATTATCGAGTTCAAGTAATATGATAGGTATTGAAAAGGCTGAAAAATTTTTTCTGACGCGGACCATCAAGACCTTGGCGCTGAACAAACTGAGCCTGTCGGTGACGGCCGGTGAATTTCTGGCGGTGATGGGGCCATCAGGATCGGGGAAAACCACGCTGCTGAACGTGATTGGCTTGTTTGAAACCCTGGATGCGGGACGTCTGACGCTGGCGGGACATGATGCCGCTGGTCTGGGCAATGCTGAGAAAGTGACCCTGCGTAGACAGCTGATAGGTTATATTTTTCAATCTTTTAATCTCATCAGCCCGCTAACGGTGGAGGAAAATGTCGCCCTGCCGCTGAAATATCGCAGCGTGCCGGCGGCCGAGCGACGGCAACGGGTCGCCGCCGCGCTGGCGTCGCTCGGGTTGCAGAACCGCGCCCAGCATTATCCGGCTCAGCTTTCCGGCGGGCAGCAACAGCGGGTGGCTATCGCCCGCGCCATGATCGCGCGGCCCCCGCTGATTCTGGCGGATGAGACTACCGGCAATCTGGACAGTAAAACCAGCCGCGACGTGTTTGCACTGTTGCGTGAAATTCATCTTCAGGGGACCACCATTGTCATGGTGACCCATTCCGAGGATGCCGCAGGCTATGCCAGCCGTGTTCTCATGATGAGGGACGGCTATATCGACTAAACGATAAAAGGAAGTCCCCCATGAAAGGAAGCATACCGGTAAAGGATATTACCCAGCCCTCATTGGACCCCTCGTTTGCCAAACTGGCATCAAACCACTATCGCGATCTCGCCGCGTATATGATCGGGCGGCTGCCGGCGGAGCAGTTGCTTACGCAAGGAGAAAGGAGCCTCTATGCAGCATGAGCGCCAAATAGCCCTAAGCGCGCAACCTTTAGGTTGCGGAAAATTTGTGGTGGTTCTGAAAGCCACCCGGCGCTGTAATTTACGCTGTACGTACTGCCATTCCTGGGCCGAAGGGCCGGATCAAACCATGTTGTTCGCCGTATTAACCAGGACGCTGCGGCGGATTTTGATGCTGCCGGACATCCATCACTTTGAGTTTGTCTGGCACGGCGGTGAGGTGACCCTGTTAAGGCCCGATTTTTTCAAAAAGCTGATTTGGTTGCAGGAGCAATTTCGCAAACCGGGCTATGTGATTACCAATTCAATGCAGTCCAATGCGGTAGGCCTCTCACCCGCATGGCTGCAATTTCTGCAAGCGATCGGCATGAGCGTTGGTATTAGTCTGGATGGCGTGTCGGCTGGCAACACGCTGTGGCGATTTCTGGGCAGCCGCCGGCCTGCGTTTGGCTTGGCGGGTTCACGTTCCTTTCATCAGAATTAAAAAGTCAGATCCGGTATTTCTTCCCTCGGTTAACGTGGCATTCTGTTCACAGGTAAAGGCCGGCTACGGCCGCGGCATTAACAGGGGAGAATACGATGGCTTCGACTAATATGTGATAGACGACATCACCCAGGATCCGCGCTGGCAAGCGATAGAGCGCCGGGACACGGCCGCGGACGGTACGTTTGTTTATGGGGGCGCCACTACCGGCATTTTCTGCTCGCCCTCCTGCGCCTCGCGCCGGCCGCGGCCGGAAAATGTTCGCTTTTTCAGCTACGGTGACCACGCGCGGGCGGCGGGTTTCCGCCCCTGCAAACGCTGTCGGCAGGGTCTGCCGTCACGGGCGTCAGATCATGCGGCGCGTATCGCGCGCGCCTGTCGCCAGATAGAAGCGGCGCAGCGGCCGTCGGCGTTGCCTGACCTGGCTGCACAGGCCGGCATGAGCGCCAGTCATTTCCATCGGGTATTTAAAGCCGTTACCGGTCTTACGCCGCATGCTTATGCCGTTGGTTGCCGCCAGGGCCGCCTGCGCCAGGCGCTGGCCGGCGCCGAGAAGGTTACCGGAGTAATGTATGATACCGGTTACCATTCCAGCGGCCGTTTCTACACCGAGGCGGAGCAGGCGTTGGGAATGACGCCCGGCGTGTTTCGCGCCGGCGGTAAAGGGATGCGTATCGACGTCGCCATTGAGCAGTGCTCACTAGGGCACATTCTGGTGGCCCATAGCGATCGCGGCATTTGCGCCATTTTGCTTGGCGATGACGCAGGGCAACTGCGGCGGGAACTGCGCGAGACGTTCCCACACGCGGAGTTTGTCGACAGCGATACGCCTTCTCGCCAGCGGGTTGCGCAGGTGGTGCGCTTTGTCGACGCGCCGCGACACACTTTTAATTTGCCGCTGGATATTCGTGGTACCGCTTTCCAGCAGCGGGTGTGGCAAGTGTTGCGCACTATCGCGCCGGGGGAGACGCTAAGTTATCGACAGGTGGCGGAACGCGTCGGTGCGCCTGGTGCAGTGCGGGCGGTCGCCAACGCTTGTGCCGCCAATCGGCTGGCGGTGGTTATCCCTTGTCATCGGGTGGTCCGCAGCGATGGCACACTGTCGGGCTATCGCTGGGGAATTGACCGTAAACGCCGGCTGCTGGCGCAAGAAGCCGACGATGGCGAGATGCCAGCAGGACGGTGAACGCCGGCTGTTGGTACCATAAGCCGACGATGGTGATACGCCAACAGGACGATGAACGCTGGCTGTTGGCGCAGGGGGCGGTATGTGGGCGGTGGTCGTCCTGAGGCAGCGCGCGTTGGTGTTTAACCCTTCTTCCGGCGTCGTATGGGCAGCAGCTGAAGCCCCCAGGCCGTAATGCCCGCCAGAAGACCCCAGAGGGCCGCGCCGATACTCAGCAGCGTGATGCCGGAGGCCGTTACCAGAAAGGTAATAATGGCCGCATCCCGGTGTTCCTCATCCAAAAGCGCGCTGTGCAGACTGCCGGCAATAGTGCTGAGCAGCAGGCCAATGGAACCGCCAAACAGACCGGTCAGCAGATAGAATCCCCCTGCCGCCGCCATATAGCGCCGGCCGGGATCGGGGTGCGCCTCCGAGCCGAGGCAGACGGCGGCGCTGATAGCGCCGATACAAATGGAGAAGCCGCCGAAGGGTGATAGCAGTAGCGTGGTCAATGCGGTCCAGGAAATAAGTGGTGATATCGGCGCAGGGTAGCCAGCGGCTTTCAGCGTCGCGACGCCCGGCGCATTCTGCGAGGCCATGGTGACAATAAAAAACGGCAGGGCGATGCCCATCAACGAGGCAAAATGGAAGCGCGGCGTAATCCACTGCGGCGGTGCGAACTGCAACGGTTGTGCGCTAATCGCGATATCCCCCTGCCAGGCCGCCACCAATAAGCCTGCCGCTAGCGCAATTGAGGACGGCAAAACGCGGCAACAACCGACGGGCGAGAAGAAAACACAGGCACATCGTGAACGTCATGGCAAACTGGCTCTGCAGCGCGACAAACGCCGACAGGCCAAAAGGCAGCAAAATACCGGCTAACATCGCCGCCGCAATCCCTTGGGGGAATATGCGCCATGAGCCTGGCGAAGACGCCGGTAACGCCACAGAGCAGGGTCAGCCCGGCGGCGAAGACAAAAACGCCTATCGCCTCCGCCAAGGGTATCCCCGGGAGGCTGGTGACCAGCAGGGCCGCGCCGGGCGTCGACCAGGCGGTCAGTATCGGCATCTTGTACCACAGCGACAGGCCGAGTGATGTGATGCCTATTCCCAGGCCGAACATGGTCAGCCAGCCGCCGATTTGCGACGGTGAGGCCCCCGCCGCTTGGAATATAATTGCCGCGGTGCTGGTATAGCCCACCAGCACCGCGATAAACCCGGCGACAACGGCGGATAATGAGAGATCGGATAGCCTTGCGCGGGCTGACATTATAACATCTCCAAACTGGGCGTGATAACGCACGACGTGCCCGGAAAGATAACATTATGCAGGGAGTTACCGAGCAGATCGCCCATACGCTCAAAACCATACGCAAAATGCGCGGCTGGAGCCTGTCGCATACCGCGCAGCATACCGGGGTGAGCAAAGCGATGCTGGGGCAAATTGAGCGCGGCGAATCCAGCCCCACCGTTGCCACGCTATGGAAAATCGCCAGCGGCATGCATGTCGCCTTTTCGGCTTTCCTTGAGGCGCAGGGTAGTACTGTCGCCGGCGGCGCACGCCGTGAAGAAACACCGGTGTTTCTTGAAACCGGTGGCGGAATGCAGGTGGGTGTCGCTGTTTCCCTTCGAGCCTACCTTGGGGTTTGAAATGTTCATCGTCGATCTGATTCCCGGCGCGCGCAGCGAGTCGTCGCCGCATGCAAACGGCGTGGTGGAGCATGTCGCGGTAATCGAGGGCGTTCTGGCGCTGACGGTGGATGGGGTGGTGCGCCTGAGCCCGGGGGCAGGGGATACGCTTTGCTGCCGATTGCCCGCATAGCTACCACAACCCGGGCGTGGAGCGAGTACGGTTTCATGATCTGATCCACTACCCCCGCCTGGTCTGAGCGCTCCCCTGCACGCTTAACATGAAGCGCTTGCCCTGTTCGGGCGGCGTTTACCGCAGAGAGCGCCCGGCCCGACCGGCGCTTGAGTCTGCGGGCGAGCAGTCCGGGTGGCGCTTAAGCCCAAGGGCCACCGATCCTGCCGGCGATTAATTCAGCCGGCGTCGGGCGCTAAGCGCTTACCGGTATGATTTGCGCAGCGATGGGGTAACACCGCGGCATTGACGCCAATACTCCAGCGTCTGCCGCGTCAGAAGGCCAAGGCCCTGATAAAAAGGGTGCGCGGTGCCGTCACAAAGCAGCGTCAGAAAGCGCGGCGCCCAAGGCAGGAGATGCTCAGCCAGCAGGGTACTCAACCGGGACGGGTTATTTTCCGCCAGCCAGGCGCTGAGCAACAGCAGTAAGCCGCAATGATCTTCCGGTTCATTTGTCGCCATGGCGGGAACGATCCCTTGCTGGCGCAGCCAGGCGCGCAACGCCAACGTGGAATCGCTGTACACTACGCTTTCCTCGTCCAGGTAAACCGACCCCCACGGGGGCGCCGGCAGCGCATGCGGTCCAAGAAACAAGCGCTGGAACTCCTGCGCCAGAGTTTCACGCCGGCCGGGGGCCAATCCTTGCCGTATCAACGCTGCTACTGCGGCTAACCCCGTTAGCGCCGGCCATTCTGCCTGCCAGGCATCCCCGGACAGCGCAGCCAGTAGCGGCTGGTGTTCCGGCCCCCCGGGGGAGTAATAGAGCAGCGTGCCCAGCGTCCTGCCGGTCGCGTCGCGGTGAGCCATTGCCGCGCCGTTGTCGTTCGGGCAGCGTGCTGCCGAAATCGTGCAACAATCCGCGCCGGCTCGCTGGCGATCCGCCTGCGGCTGCGGCAGCCCCTCTCGGCCGTCGGCACCGGAAATATCAGTCATCATCTACTCCCTCGCAAAGCGGGCAGCACTCGGCCGCCCACGCGTGGTTAATCGGCCACCGCCATACCGACGGTCATATGCAGCCCGTAAAACACGGCCCGGCCGATGAGTTCGCCGCACAATACCCAGAGCATCCCGAACGCCAGTCCGCCGACCGGCGGCGTTTTTCCGCGCAGTAGCGGCAGCAACCAAAACGCCAGCCCAAGCACCAGCAGCACCAGACGGCCAGCCATCAGCAAACCGTAATCGGGAATGAGCGTTACCGCCTGCTGCACGGAACTGTGGATTGTGGGCAGCTGGCTGGCCTGCAAAATGACCACCAGCAGGCTGGCCAACAGGGCAAGCGAGCTCACCCAGGGCAGATAGCGCATGGCAGCGTCCGGGATCCCCGCCGCGCGCAGCAACAGATAGCCGAGCAGCGGGCCGCCTATCAATACCGTCAACACAAAACCGAGCGGCGTGAAGACGCTGTACCAGGTCGGTACGGTATCAATAAGATAGACCCGCCCCATGGCGTACAGAAATACCAGCCCCGTCACCACCAGCCAGAGTTTATCCAGCCCGACCGGCAGGCGGTTTAGCACCGCCAACAGCCAGTAAAGTCCGCCCAGGGCGAAAAACAGCGAGCCGGTCGCTATCTCGTTGCTCAGCGGCGAGGCACCCAGCCGGTTGAGGGCGTTCATGGCGCGCAGCGGCGATCCCAAATGCAGCATGGATGCGGCGAAGCCCACCCCCATCAGCGCCCACAGAAAAAACATCATCCTGCGCACCCGGCGACCGCTGTCGGCCGACAACCGTCCGCCGAGCAGCAGCGCTGCCATCGCCAGATAGCCGCCGATCACGCACTGGCCGGCCACGGTGAAAAACATTAACGGCCATTCATGCCATCTATTACCCATGTTACACCTCCCGCGGGTTAGCCAGATAGCCGGTGGTATCGCCCACCGGCCGGCTATTGCTATTGGCCTTCAGCACCAGATTGGGCCGGGTGAAACGTGCCGGCGGCAACGGAGCGACTTCCGCCAGTTGACCGTACTTGTGGCGCGCAGCTGTTCGATAGGAGCCAGATCCAGCGCCCGTAAGGGGCAGGATTCAACGCAAATGGTTTTTTGCCCCACCGCCACCCGCTCGTGGCAGCCATCGCATTTGGTCATGTGGCCTTTGGCGGCATCAAACTGCGGCGCGCCATAAGGGCACGCCATATGGCAATAGAGGCAGCCGATGCAAATCTCTTCATTTACCACCACAAAACCATCTTCCCCTTTATGCATGGCGCCGCTCGGGCAGACTTTAACGCAGTCCGGATCCTCGCAATGGTTGCAAGCGATGGACAGATAATAGGCGAAGACATTCTGATGATAGCTGTCGCCATCCTGCTGCCAGTCGCCGCCAGCATATTCATAAATACGACGAAAACTAACCTGCGGCGACAGGTTTTTATAATCCTTGCAGGCCAGCTCGCAGGTTTTACAGCCGGTGCAACGTTCGGAATCAACATAAAATCCGTATTGAGTACTCATGACCGGCTCCCTACGCCTTCTCTATCTGGATAAGATTGGTATGCTGCGGATTGCCCTTCGCCAGCGGCGACGGACGCTGCGTGGTGAGGGTATTGATACAGCCGCCGTGATCCACCTTATCGCCGCCGTTCATATCGGCCTGATGCCAGGCGCCTTGGCCAATTGCGGTTACCCCGGGCAAAATGCGCGGCGTGACTTTTGCCAGAATGCGGACTTCGCCGCGGTCGTTAAATACTCTGACCCAATCGCCGTTTTTAATCTCCCGTGACCGGGCGTCGAGGGGATTTATCCAGATTTCCTGCTGGCAGGCCGCCTGCAGGACATCGATATTGCCGTAGCTGGAGTGCGTCCGCGCTTTATAGTGGAATCCCGCCAGTTGCAGGGGGAAACGCGTGCGCAGCGGGTCATCCCAGCCCTCAAAGGTCGAGACATACTGCGGCAGCGGCGTAATGGCATCACCTTGCTGCAATTGCCAGCGGGCGGCGATATCCGCCAGCCGCGCCGAGTAGATCTCGATTTTTCCCGAAGGGGTTTTCAGCGGATGGCCCGCGGGATCCTCGCGGAATTGGCGGTAGGCGACAAAATGGCCGTCGGGATCGCGCCGTTTGTATATGCCCTGGGCCTTGAGGGTGTCATAGTCGGGCAACTCGGGATCGCGCGCATTTTGGCGTACAGGATAGTGCAGCTACTCCGAGTCGTTTTGCAGGCTCTCGTGTGTGCGATTGATGTCAGGATGCTGATTCACCAGCGTATTGCCGGCGTAATTCCAGATGAATTTAATTGGAACGTCGAGTTTATCCTTGCCCTGTATGCCATCTTTCAGCGCGGTCAATTCCCGGCCGCGGGCAATGGCGTCGGTCCATAAAAACACCGGTATCTTGGTTTTCACCGGGTTGGTGCCCACCGGCAACCGTTCAATCGTGATGGTGTAGGTGGACTCCCGGGCGCCTCTGTTGCCGCCGTTGATACCGACATTGCCGGTAAGAATCGGCAGCATGGCGATGGCGCGCGAGGTTTGCTCGCCGTTGGCCTGCCGCTGCGGTCCCCAACCCTGGCAGATATAGGCTGGTTTGGTGCTGCCGATTTCCCGCGCCAGCTTGATGATGCGATCGCGCGGTATCGTGGTGATTTTTTCCGTCCAGGCGGGGGTTTTGGCGATGCCATCGTCACCTTCGCCAAGAATGTACGCCTTGTAATGCCCGTTGGCGGGGGCGTCCGCCGGTAGGGTCTTCTCGTCATAGCCGATACAGTAAGTATCGAGAAACGCCTGATCCACCAGATTTTCGGTGATGAGAACCCAGGCGATGGCGTTCACCAGCGCGGCGTCGGTGCCCGTGCGGATGGGGATCCATTCGTCCTCGCGGCCGGCGGCGGTGTCGGTATAGCGTGGGTCGATAACGATCATGCGCGCCTGTGAGCGTTCCCGCGCCTGCTCCAGATGATAGGTAATGCCGGCGCCGCTCATGCGGGTTTCCGCCGGGTTATTGCCGAACATCACCACCAATTTGGTATTGACGATGTCTGAGGTGCTATTGCCTTCATTGCTGCCGTAGGTATAGGGCATGGCGGCGGCAATCTGCGCGGTGCTGTAGGTACCGTACTGGCCAAGCGATCCGCCATAGCAATTCATCAGCCGGGTGGCCAGAGAGCCGGAAGGGGACGACCGGCAAAAGTTGCCGCCGGTAATACCGGAGCTGTAATGAATGAATACCGCTTCGTTGCCGTAATCTTTAACAATCCGCTTTAAATTGGCGCTCAGGGTGTCCAGCGCTTCGTCCCAGCTGATGCGCTGGAATTTACCTTCGCCACGCTTGCCGACCCGCTTCATCGGATAATTCAGGCGGTAGGGATGGTTCATGCGGCGGCGAATAGAGCGGCCGTGCAGGCAGACGCGCACCTGATGATCGCCATACTGGTCGTCGCCGGTGTGATCGGTTTCCACCCAGTACACCTCATTATCGCGCACATGCATGCGCAGCGCGCAGCGGCTGCCGCAGTTCACTGAGCACATACTCCAGACGACGTTATCTTGCGCGGCGACGGGCACGGTAGACTCGGCGTGCGCCTGGCGAAAGGGCAACGGCAGAACGTGGCTGGCCAGCAATAAACCGCCGGCTGCGGTGCCACCTTTAAGCAGGTCGCGCCGGCTGATAGCCACCGGCTCCTGCGGGGAAAGGGAGTTAGTTTTCATCGATCACCCATTGATTGCTCACATAAAATTAAACCGCTCAGCGCAAGCTCAGTTAATTGTTATGAAAACTATTTGCTTGTAGGCTAATAATGAATCCATGAACGCATGCATAATTTGTTTTCACGCAATGTTGTTGTGGTTAATCGCCGTTGTGGGTGAAGAATGTGACAAGGATAGCGTTATTGGCGAGGTTATCGCGTTATGGCACGTCGGCAAAGCAAAGCATGGCAAGGCAGGCAAGGAAAGACAAGGCAAAGCAAAGTAAAGCAAAGAGCGACATTGCACGTCAGGTAAGGCGCCGCGCGGGGGCCACAAGGGCGCCGGGGATCACAGCCTGTGAGGACAGACGGGCAGCGGTGAGTATCAAAGAAGGGTCGGACGTGATGAGATGGCGCATTAGCGGTATCATTGCTCGAGGATGGGTACACCCCCGGCGTTTATGATTAAGCACAACGGAAAGCAGATGATAACTTTACGAAAAATGACCACGGCGGAGTTTGACCTCTACCTGCCCGGCGCGATTGAAGACTATGCGCGCGATCTCAGCGACAATCACGGCTATTCCCTGGCCGTTGGCCGCGATAACGCCGCGCGCATTATGCATGATTATCTTCCGGAGGGGCCTGATACCGCCGACCACCGGCTGTGGTGCATCGTCTGCGACGACGAGCGGGTGGACTACCTTTGGGTCAGTCTGCGAAACCTGCCTGAGGCCTACATCTGCGATTTCAGTATCCTGCCCCAGTGGCGCCGCCGGGGTTACGGTCGTGCCGCGCTGACGGCGCTGGATAGCGAGCTTACGGCTGCGGGATGCACGGAGGTGGCGCTGCGGGTGGCGGCCAATAATCCTCACGCCCGCGCGCTGTATGCAAGTCATGCCTTCCACCTCACCGGCTACACCATGGCCCGACAACTGGTGCGGAACTGGGAGGCAGGCGCGTGACGGCCGCTTGCGCCTGAGGGCGGTAGGATAATGCACACAGGGGCCTGTCGCCGCCGGGCAGCGTTGCTCCCCGACGGCGCAGCGCGGGATTATTTCAATCCCAGAGCATCGCGCAGGGTATAGAACAAATCGGTTTGGTCCGTCAGGCCCGCAACATTGGCCGCATGGGGACCATAGGCGGCGATGCGCAACTGGGTGCCGGTATGGCCCTGGGATTCCGCATCTTCCGAGTTGCCGTAGCTTATCGCCATTACCGCGCCATCTTTGGTGGTTAGCGCCTGCGTCAAACCCGACGCCTTGGCATCGGCCTCGATGATCTGGCTGGAATGGGCATGGTCCGCCGTTACCACCACCAGCGTATTACCGTCGGCGCGGGCAAATTCCAGCGCAATTTGTACCGCCTCATCCAAATCCACCGTTTCACCAAATTGGCCGCAGGGGTTGGCGGCGGTGACGGCCTGTAAACTGTCGGCATCGTCCACCAGCCGATATCCCCGCGCCAGGGCCTGCTCACGCAGGGTTTTGCCCTGCCATTGGCCGGCTTTCGCCTGCTCGGCAAAGGTTTTGCCGCCGCCGCCCAGGGTGACGTCGGCCCGCGCCGTCAGCAACTGTTCCGCAATCGAGCCGCGGCCGTTATTTTCCAGCGCCTGCGCGCTGCAAAGCTCACTGGTTTTTACCGGTCCATAGCATTTACGCGAGCTGACGTGGGCCACCAACGCCGCCGGCGTAGCGTCTTCGAGTTCGGCGGTTGAGACATTGCCGGTAGCTTTACCCGCCGCTTTGGCCATTTCCAGGATCGTCGGGCGGTCTTGTCCGCGCACATCCACGCCCAGCGCGCCATTATAGGTTTTCACGCCGGTCGGCCAGGCGGTGGCCGACGCGGCGGAATCGGTCACGTAACTCGGCTTGTGGCTGGTTTTATCCAGAGAGTAGTGGGTGTATTGACCGGTGATCGGCAGCGCGTCAATGCCCGGAAACATTTTTCCCGTGCCATAAGCATAATTGCGTGCGGCGGTAATTTCGGAATCGCCCATACCGTCACCGATAAGCAGAATCACGTTTTTGGCCTGGCGGTTGCTGAGCGATGCGACCAGCGCGGCGGTCTGATCGCCCTGCAGGCGGCGGGCCCCGCCGGGTTGTGTGATATCACCATGGGCCGCGCGATCGGCCAGAACATCATCCGCGGCTATCGCCGGCGCGGCGAAACTGCTGGCTGCGAGCATAACGGCGCTTATTGCCAGAGAGAGAGGTGAACGTGTGCCAGAGGAATGCAACATAATAAAAGAGCTCCCATTGTCATTTTACTGTCTTAAACCTGACCGGAGTCTACGAAAGCGCGATGACGCTTTTATGACAACTCACCGCGGGCGTATAGGCCACCGCGCTACAGCGGGTGGCGCAGTTGTGTCCTGGAAGCTACGATTAAAAGCATGCTTATTTACTGACGTTTAAATGGATATTTCGATGACGACACTGGCTGATATCTCAGTGATGTTAAAACGAGCCCGCCGCCACGCCGGCCTGTCGCAGGAGATTTTGGCGCAGCGTGCCGGCGTGGCGCGTACCACCGTGGCGCGTATGGAGACGCAGGCCAATAATGACATGAGTGTCTCCGCTCTGGTGCGCCTGCTGGACGCGGCGGGGTTCGATTTGCTGTCATACAGGGAAATTACTCCCTTGAGCATTTTCTCACCCGGCAGCGACAAGACGAAAATGCCCGGTGAGGTGGCCTTAAGCCCGCGCTGGTCGATTGACCGAACGTGAGGCGTTGTTTGTTTACTAGGGGTTTGGCGCCATGCTTCGAGTTGAAAATCAGGATGATAACACTAATACCAGGGTCATCCGCTCCGGCCAGGGTTTTTCATTTAAGGTCCTGACCATCAATACCCATAAGGGCTTTGCCGCTTTCAATCGGCGCTTCATTTTGCCTGAACTGCGGGAAGCGGTCCGGACCGTCTCGCCGGATGTCGTGTTCTTGCAAGAGGTGCTGGGCGCCAACGAGAGACACGCCCGGCGCTTCGAGAATTGGCCGGTGGTACCGCAATATGAGTTTCTTGCCGACAGTCTATGGGAAGATTTTGCCTACGGCCGCAATGCGGTTTACCCCGATGGCGAGCATGGCAACGCGTTGCTCTCCCGTTTCCCTATCAGTCGTTATCAGAACGTCGATATCTCGGTCGCGGGCGAAGAGAAGCGCGGTATGCTGCACTGCGAGCTGACTGTCCCCGGCTACGCGGGTGCGCCGTTGCATATGATTTGTGTGCATCTCGGGCTGCGCGAGCAGGACAGGCAGGCCCAACTGCGGCAGATGAGTCGTCATGTCAACACCTTGCCCGACGATGCGCCGGTGGTGGCGGCGGGGGATTTTAACGACTGGCGCCAGCGCGACAGCCCGATTTTGCATCGCGCCGCCGGGCTAAAGGAGGTGTTTACCGAAGCCCATGGCCGGCCGGCTCGCACCTTCCCCGCACGTTTTCCCCTGCTGCGGCTGGATCGCATTTATGTGCGCAACGTCCGCATTAGCCAGCCGACGCTGCTGGCGAAACGTTCCTGGTCTCATCTGTCCGATCATGCGCCGCTGGCGGTGGAGATCCATTTATGAGTAAGCCCGATACCATGAACATGGAGTGGCGCGAGGGGAATCGCATTAAATTGCTGGAAAATGGCGAAGCGTTTTTTCCGCGCCTGCACGAGAGCATCAACGCCGCCGAAAAGGAAGTGCTGCTTGAAACCTTTATCCTGTTTGAGGATAAAGTCGGCCGCGAACTGCAACAGGTGTTGATCGCCGCCGCCCAGCGTGGCGTGCGGGTGGAATGCACGGTAGACGGCTACGGCTCGCCTGATCTTTCTGACGCCTTCGTCGGCGCGATGACCAGCGCTGGCGTCCGTTTTCGCTATTACGATCCCCGGCCGGCGTTTATGGGGATGCGTACCAATCTGTTTCGCCGCCTGCACCGGAAAATAGTGGTGATCGACGCCCATCTGGCGTTCGTCGGCGGCATCAACTTTTCCCACGAGCACTTAAGCGATTACGGGCCGCAGGCCAAACAGGATTATGCGGTGGAGATTGAAGGACCGGTGGTGGAGGATATTCACCGCTACTGCCTGCAGGCATTGTATAAGCGCGACGAGCAGCGTAACTGGTGGGGCCGTCGCTCCCGCCCGCCTGCCCCTAACCGCCGGCCCGGCGATGCCCAGGCGTTGTTCGTTTATCGTGATAACGATGAGCATGCGACCGATATTGAGCAGCATTATCTGGAAATGCTGCGCACCGCCAGGCGGGAGGTGATTATCGCCAACGCCTACTTTTTTCCCGGCTATCGCCTGCTAAAAGAGATGCGCAACGCCGCCCGACGCGGCGTCAATGTTGTGCTGATCGTGCAGGGCGAACCGGACATGCCGATAGTCCAGGTGGGTGCGCGCATGTTGTATCACTATCTGGTGCCGGAGGGGGTGAAAATTTATGAATACTGCCGTCGGCCGCTGCACGCCAAAGTGGCGGTGAAAGACGATGCCTGGGCTACCGTCGGGTCCAGTAATCTTGACCCGCTGAGTCTGGCGCTCAATCTGGAAGCCAATGTCATCATTCACGATCGCGGCTTTAACCACACATTACGCGACAACCTTAACCGTCTTATCGCTAACGATTGCCAATGGGTGGATGAAAGCAAAGTGCCGCGGCAGACGTATTGGCATTTGGCGAAAAGTGTGGTGGTGTTTCACTTCCTGCGCCACTTCCCCGCCTGGGTCGGCTGGTTGCCGGCGCATACACCGAAGCTGGCGCTGGTCCCCGCACCGGTACAGCCGGAGATGGAAACCCAGGATCGGACCGAACCGGAGAACGGGGGCGTAAAACCATGAGTCCTTCCTCTTCCCGCGCGCGCCACGGCACTCGGCACGGCGAGAGATCCGGCGGCGATGCGAAGCACCGTTGGCTGACCTGGGGCAAGAAAATCATCACCTGGGTATTTTTGCTGGGCGTGGTAGTGCTGATGGGGGTATGCACCGGTAAGGTAGACTGGGGTGACGTACTCCAGGCGTTGAAGAACTATAGCCCTGGCGCCATGCTGGCGGCGATCGGGCTGGTGGTGGTGAGTTACCTCATTTACGGCGTCTACGATCTGATCGGCCGCGCCTATTGCGGCCACAAGCTGGCCAGGCAACAGGTAATGCTGGTGTCGTTTATCTGCTACGCCTTTACCCTCACGCTCAGCACCTGGGTGGGCGGTATCGGCATGCGCTACCGGCTGTATTCACGGCTGGGACTCTCCAACAGCGCCGTCACCCGCGTGTTTACCTTGAGTATCGCGACCAACTGGCTGGGATATATCCTGCTGGCCGGGCTGGTTTGCGCTTTCGGCGTCATTAAGCTGCCGGCCAGCTGGGGGATTGGCGAAGTCGCGCTGCGGCTGATAGGGGTCGGACTGCTGGCGTTTATTGTGGCCTATCTCGGCTTATGCACCTTTTCCAAACGTCGCTGCTGGACGGTACGCGGGCAAAAGCTGGTGTTGCCGTCGTTGCGTATGGCGATAGCGCAATTGGCGGTGTCCGTCGCCAACTGGCTCGTCATGGCCGGCATTATTTATATTTTGCTGAACGACAAGGTGAACTTCCCGCTGGTGCTGGGGGTGCTGCTGGTGAGTAGTATTGCCGGGGTCATCATCCATATTCCGGCCGGTATCGGGGTGTTGGAGGCGGTATTTGTCGCCATGCTGCACGGGCAGTCGATTTCCCATGGCACTATTATCGCTGCACTTCTCGCTTACCGTGCCATCTATTTTATTGCGCCGTTGCTGCTGGCGATTGTACTCTACCTTGGCCTGGAAAGCCGCGCCAAAAACGAGCGTGACGAGCAGCGACAAGCGCCTGACGGCGACGATGTGCCGCCGGCGTAGACGTCAGCGACGGCCGATCCTCTGCCACGGCCCACGGTGGTCTACCCGCGGGAGATGCGGGGTGCGGGATCGGCCGTTGCTCTATGCCCCTTGGGAATAGGCATCCGGGCAGGAAGGGTTCATAGCGTAATGTGTCCTTCAATAAGCGTCGAAGAATAGCCGCCGATCTACGGCTCGCCCCGCAGGTAATCCACAAAAACCCGCCCATCGCGCTGCTTGCAGGTGCCTTGGCGCACCCGGTAACTTTCGGCGAACGCCGGGTTGCCGGCGAAATCACGCTGCGGCAGCAGTCGCGCCAGACAGGCGCTGCCGGTGACGGGATCTTCTACCAGGCTGCCGTGTTCAATGATAAATGCCCGCATTTCAAAATCTACGTCGCTTGTCGGGCCATGCCGACCATAAAACGCCACGCCGGAAGCGTCGCAGCGCGTGAGCAAATCGGCCAGCGCATTACTCTCCGGTTGCAGCCTGAGACAAACCTCGGCGCTGGACACCTCGACCATCAACCAGCGTATGCCCATATTCACCACGGTTGGAGCCCCGTCGCCAACCGAAGGTTCTCCCCCCGCGGCCGTGGTCAATAAAGCGTAGCTTTGCGCGACGAGCGGCGTCATCGCAGCCTTGGGGGCCTCGAAAGCCAACATGCCGTCACGGGCGATGGCGATAGCGACATTGCCGACGCCGGGCCGGGCAACTTGGGTTTGAAGCCGTTCTCCAGCAGCGCATGGGCGGTGCCCAGGGTGGGATGGCCGGCAAAGGGCAGTTCACCGGCCGGCGAATAGATTTTCACCTGATAATCAGCCTGCGGCTCGGAAGGAGGCAGCACAAACGTCGTTTCTGACAGGTTGGTCCAACGGGCGATAGCCAGCATCTGACCGTCTAACAGGCCATCCGCATCCGTCACGACCGCCAGCGGATTGCCATTGAGCGGCACCGCGGAGAGAACATCGACTTGTTTAAAACGGCGTAATTCACTCATAATTTTCCTGGTAATCTTCGGGCCAAAAGGATTGCCGCGCGCGGGCTTTCAAGATTAAGACTACTCCAGGTGGCGTATAATGAGAAAATTCCTGTTAAGCCATCCCGATCGCGTTATTTTGGCATCGCTGTCGCCCGCATGACATTTCGCTGCCAGGGACGTCACAGGGAATAGGTTTGGCAATAAAAGATTCGTTGACAAATAAAGCAAGGGGTGAGTTATTGACGCTAACGCGCAATAAAGCAACCCTTCTTAGGCAAATAACGTTAACAGCAATGAAACCACGTTGTCCTGAGATGGAACGGTAATTGCCGCCGGCTTGAGAGCGCACAGTATGTGGCAAACCTGTATGCGGGGAAGGGTGCTTGTATGGACCGGCCTTTGGTTAGACCGAACTTGAGGGATCCGCCCGCGGCCGGAATAGAGAAGGCCCGGGCGGGACAGGTTAATGTGGCGGTCCGCCCTGCTAGTGCGGACCGCCGCCGCCCGCCGCCGGGGCCGCCGCCACCACCGCCGGGTGGGGGCCACAGACAGCCGCTCAGGGCGGCGCTCAAAAAGACAATGCCAAGAAACATAAATAATTGGCGCATGCGTTAACTCAATTTATAAATAATTTTATATATTCAAATCATTTGCCGAGGATGTATTTTGATCAATGCAAGACACAGTAAAGGAACTGTAAAAACGATGACGGCTGTAACAAGGTGAAGATAAAAAATACGGGCCACGTAAAAAAAAGAATTTGCAATGCTGAACGCTATTAGGAGGAAGCCGAATAACGCTCCGCTGACAGCGCCGGTTTAACAATCAGGAAATGTCTTAATTTATTCAATCATGGTTTAGGGCCATCGCTTATCACATCCTCAGCCGATTGTAATGTCGGCCTGCTAAAACGTGGCCCGCGATGAGAAGCATAATGTCAGGCTGACCGTTTGCCCCCCAAAAAAAGACCGCCCCGTGGGACGGTCAACATGCAGACGGCGGTATCCCCGGCTTTGCCGGGTGAGGGTTTAGTTATAGATAACGGCGGTGCCGTACATATTACGCTGTCCCGATAAGGATGTCGGGGGTAGCTCGGAGAGTGGTCGCCGTTCACTTTATCTCCTGGCTCGCCAGAATAGAGGGCAATACCACTATGGCTCGACGCTGCAACAAGCGTACTAGGCAAAGCATCTGCCGGGGAGGGCAGATCGGCGGCCAGCGCCCCTGAAGACAGCAGGCTGAGGGCGACGGAAAAAATAAATAATTTCATGTTTTTCATAGATTTCTCTCCCGACTTCACCGTCAGAAGGATGGAGGTTGGATAAATAGTTAACATTTGATAACTAAATGATAGACCGTACCGGCCGCGCAGGCAAGATAATATTTTAATGATCGTTAATATAATTTTTTCCGCTGCGCACATATTGCAAAAAGCCCCTCGACACGGGGGTAAGTATTTTTTATAATGACCATTAATTTAGTGCATTTTTTCACCCATTCGGCAAGAGAGGATCTATGAGCGACCATCAAGCCGCCTGTGTCAAAAAGGGGCGCGGGCGTCCGAAACAATTCGATCGTGAAGCCGCCCTGGACCAGGCGTTGCAACTGTTTTGGCGCCATGGCTATGAAGCCACTTCCCTTGCCGATCTTGTCGAAGCCACGGGCGCCAAGGCGCCTACGCTATATGCGGAATTTGGTAATAAAGAAGGGCTGTTCCGCGCCGCGGCGGAACGCTATGTGACCAAGTTTGCCGAGAAGGGCAAGGCCCTGCTGGCGCGTCCCGGTTTTACCGTCACCCAGGCCATCGAGGATTTTTACCGCGCCGCAGCCGGCATGTTTACCGATAAGAGCCTGCCGTCCGGCTGCTTCATTATTTGTACCTCGGCGGCGCTGGCCGCGTCGTCAGATGAAGTGGCGCAGATCCTGCGCTCGCGTCACCATCTGCAGGAGCATACGTTACTGGATTTCCTGCTGGCGCGGCAACAGCAGGGGGAACTCCCGGCTGGCACCGACTGTGCCGTACTGGCGAAATATCTCGCCTGCACGCTGCAGGGGATGTCGGTCCAGGCGCGTGACGGCGCCAGTGAAGAGGATCTCAACGGCATCGTCACCACCCTGATGGCCGTCTGGCCTACCTTAATCCAAACCTGCCGCCAGATGAGCGGTGCGCAGGCCACCGAACACGCCTGATAGCGAGTGGCTGGGGCAGGGGCCTGATTGTTCTGGGGCCCTATCAACCGGTGCACCATTGCCTGAGTAGGTCACCTGCGCTTATTGCCTGAACCGATGACCTGCGCCGCTACGCGCTGTGCATTATGGCCTGATCAGAGGATCAGCGCCGGTCACTTGCATCGTGGCGAGGCGCTCCGCTATTGCGCAGCAAAGGCCTCCGGCGCCTGCCAGCCACCGCCGAGAGCCACGATCAACTGGACGCTGGCCACCCATTGCGTACTTTGCAGCGACAGCAGGCTCTGTTGCTGGGAAAGGCTGGTATTTTGCGTGGTGGCCACATCAAGGTAATCAATCATTCCCGCTTCATATTGGTTGTAGGTAACCCGCGCCGACTCTTGCGCGGCCTGCGCCGCCCGTTGCTGGGCCGCGATTTCGTGCAACTGGACCAGATAATCTTCAACTTCCTGGAACCCTGCCAGCACCGTTTGACGATAGTTGGCAACGCTTGCGTCGTAGCTGGCCTCCGCCTGCTCTACCTGCGCTTTGGTGGCGCCGAAGTCCAGCGGGGTACCGCTCAATTCCGGCCCCAGCGACCAGGTCCGGTTGGGCAACGACAACAGATTGTGCAACGCAGAGCTGGTAAAGCTGCCGCTGGCGCTCAGGGTCAAATCGGGATAATAGGCCGCCTTGGCGACGCCTATCGCAGCGTTGGCTGACGCCACGCTACGTTCAGCATAGGCAATATCGGGGCGACGTTGCAATAACTGCGACGGCAACACTTGCGGGATAGCGGGCAGGGTGGCGATAAGCGGTGCGGCGGGCAGGCTGAACACCGATGGCGGTTTGCCCATCAAGACCGCAATCGCATGCTCAAGTTGGGCGCGCTGCCATTGTACACCCAGCGCGGAGGCGCGGGCGCTCTCAAGCGTAGTTTGCGCCTGCGCTAGCGTATCGTGTCCCTCGCTGCCGGCCTGATATTTATTGCCGATGATGCGCACATAACGCTCATAAGCGGCGGTGCTTTGCTGATAGAGCGCCAACTGCTGATCCATCACCCGCAGTTGGAAATAGTCCTGCGCCAGCGTTGATTGCGCGCTGAGGGTGATATTAGCCAGTTCCGCCTCGCTCGCCTGGGCGCTGGCCCGGTTTTCTTCCAGCGTGCGGCGCAGCTTGCCCCACAAATCCAGCTCCCAGCTGGCGGTGGCGCTATGACTATTGCTGGTCGCGCTGCGGTTGCCCGAACGGGTGCTGGACGCCGTGCCGGTGACGCTGGGGTAGAAATCGGCGCGTGATTGCCGCGCCAGCGCCTGACGATACAGCGCCTGATATTGCGCGACGTTCTGGTTGGAAATCTGCACCTGTCGTAACAGATAGGACAGGACCGGGTCGCGGTAAACTGCCCACCATTCGCCCTTGCTAAGTTGATCCTGCGGCGTTGCCCGGGTCCAGCCCTTGGCTTCTTTGAACTGCAGCGGCACCTCCGTCGCGGGTCGGTGATAGTCCGGTCCCACGATACAGTCCGCCAGTGTTAAGGCCAGCGCCATGAGGGACAGGTTATCCAAACTGTAATCGAGCAGGTACATCACCGCGCAGGTGCCGATAAGCGATACCGGCAACGCCAGCGCCGGAATGATCACCGCCTGCAGGTTGCGCAGAAAGATAAACACCACGGCGATCACCAGGAAGATCGCAATGAGCAGCGTCTCTTCGGTGTCGTACAGCGAGGCGCGAATGGTGGGCGAACGGTCCACCACCTTATGTAGCTCGACATCGCCGGGCAATTCCGCCTGTAGCGCGGCGTTGATGGCGTCGATGGTTTCCAGCATATTCGCGCCGGCCTGGCGGGTGACGCCGATCATCACCGACGGGTTTTGATTGTAATAGCCGATGTTGTATTTATCTTCCACCGAGTCGATGACGGTGGCGACATCGCTAAGGCGGATGGCGGTACCGTTGATATAGGTAATGATCAACGAACGATAATCCCGCGCTTTGTCCAACTGCCCGTTACAGTCCACCAGAAACGAAGTCCGTTCGCCCTGCAACATTCCTTTGGGCAAATTGGTGGTGCTATTGGCGATGGCGCTGCGTACCGTGTCCAGCGAAATCCCCAGATGGTTCAGCATTTGCGGCTGCAGATCGATGCACACCGCAGGCAGTGCGCTTCCGAGGAGCGACACCTGACCGACCCCCTGCACCTGAGCGATCTTTTGCTGGATGGGTGCTGGACGCCAGATCGTATAACTCGCCGTTGGCGCGGGTGTTGGAGGTCAGCGCCAACATAACGATAGGCGCATCGGACGGATTGGCTTTGCGGTAGGTAGGTAACGACGGCATGCTGCTTGGCAGCAAACTGCGTGCGGCATTGATTGCCGCCTGAACATCGCGGGCGGCGCCATTGATATCGCGATTGAGCTCGAATTGCAAAATAATCCGCGTCGACCCCGTGCTGCTGCTGGAGGTCATTTCGGTCACACCGGCTATCTGGCCCAGCGAACGCTCCAGCGGCGTCGCCACGGTGGCTGCCATGGTTTCCGGGCTGGCGCCCGACAAGCTGGCGCTGACCATAATAGTGGGAAAATCAACCTGCGGCAGCGGCGCCGCCGGCAGCCCAGCAAGCCGAGCAACAAAATGGCAAGCGTGAGCAGCAGCGTCGCCACCGGCCGGAAGATAAACAGCCGTGAGATATTCATTGCGATGCTTGCCTGCTTTTGCGCCGCATATAACGCTGTCCGCGCTGCGCCAGGCCGTCAAACCACAGATAAATCACCGGCGTCGAGAACAACGTCAGCACCTGGCTGAAAATAAGACCGCCGACAATCACCAGCCCCAGCGGCTGGCGCAGCTCGGCGCCGGAGCCGTGCGCCAGCATTAACGGCAGCGCCCCGAGCAAGGCGGCCATCGTGGTCATCAGAATTGGCCGGAAACGCAGCAGGCAGGCCTGATGAATGGCCTCGCGCGGCGTCATGTGATGCTTATTTTCCGCCTCAAGCGCGAAGTCGATCATCATGATGGCATTCTTTTTCACTATGCCTATCAACAGGATGACACCTATAAGTGCGATTAGGCTGAATTCGGTGTCGGCGAGTAGCAATGTCAACAGTGCGCCGACCGCGGCCGAGGGCAGGGTGGAAAGAATGGTGACCGGATGAATAAAGCTCTCATACAGGATACCGAGCACCACGTACATGGTGAGCAATGCCGCAAGGATAAGCCACAGCGTATTGCCGGTGGCGCTCTGGAACGCCGAGGTTTCCCCCTGATAGAGCAGGGTAATGCTTGCCGGTTGCTCAAGGGACTGACTAACCTTAGCTATCGCCTGTTGCGCGTCTTCAATCGTGTAGCCGTCATTCAAGTTGAAGGATACGGTGACCGCCGGGAACTGATTCAGCCTGACATGAACCAGAGAACCCGTCCGACGATGGATGGTGGCGATGGAAGTCAGTTTGACCATTGCCGTCGTGCTGCTGGCACTGGAGCTTGAGCTGGAACTTGTGCTTGAGCTGGAACTTGTGCTTGAGCTGGAACTTGAACTTGAACTTGAACTTGAACTTGAACTTGAACTTGAACTTGAACTTGAACTTGAGCTGGAGCTGGAACCCGAACTGGCGGCGAGATAGATATCATCCAGCGAGGCCGGCGATTGCTGGTACTTGGGCTGGACCTCCAGCACCACCCGATACTGGTTGGACTGGGTGAAAATGGTCGACACCAGCCGCTGACCGAAAGCGTTGTAAAGCGCGGTATCGACGTCTGCGGCGGTGATGCCGTAGCGCGCCGCGGCGTCGCGGTTGAGCTCCACATACACCGTTTGCCCCTGATCCTGCAGATTGCTGACCACGTCGCTGAATTCCGGCTCTTGCTGCAGGCGAGCGATCAGTTTCGGCGTCCAGTTCACCAGATTTTCGCTATCGGCATCGTCGAGCGTGAATTGGTATTGGTTGGGCGTCACCTGATCGTTAACCGTCAGATCCTGTGAGGATTGCAGATACAGCGTGATGCCGGCGACCTGTTGGGTGGCCTCTTTCAGCTGTTTGATAATCACATCGGCGTGATCGTCGCGATCCGTAAAGGGTTTCAGGTTGATCTGCAGGCGGCCGCTATTCAGGCTGGTATTGTTGCCGTCGATGCCGACGGTGGAGGAGACGCTTTCCACCTGTGGATTCTTGAGGATATCATCCACCAGCGCCTGCTGTCGTCGGGTCATTTCGCCGAAAGACACGTCCTGCGAGGCGACTGTCACCCCCTGAATCAGACCGGTATCCTGCTGTGGGAAGAAGCCTTTCGGTACCACCAGATAAAGCAGAGCGGTCAACGCCAGGGTCGCCAGCGCCACCAGCAGGGTGAGACGCTGATGATCAAGCACGATTATCAGCAACCGATCATAGCCGGCGATAAGCCGGTCGAAAATCTCGCCGCCCTTGCGGTAAAAACGGCTTTGCTCCGCCTCGGGGATGTGGCGCAGCAGATAGGCGCAGAGCATCGGCGTCAGCGTGAGTGACACCAACATCGACACCAGAATCGACACCGCCAGGGTGATGGCGAACTCCCGGAACAGCCGTCCGACCACATCGCCCATAAATAACAGCGGAATTAATACCGAGATCAGTGAAAAGGTCAGCGAAATGATGGTAAAGCCTATCTGCCTGGAGCCATTAAGCGCCGCCTGCATCGGCGTTTCGCCCTCTTCCAGCCGGCGCGAGATATTTTCCACCACCACGATGGCGTCATCAATGACGAACCCGGTCGCGATGGTTAACGCCATCAACGACAGGTTATTCAGACTGAAGCCGGCCAGATACATTACGCCGAAGGTGCCCACCAGCGACAGCGGGACAGCCACGCTGGGAATCAGGGTTGCGGCGATGTTACGCAGAAAAAGAAAGGTCACCATCACTACCAGCGTAATGGACAGCATCAGCTCAAACTGCACGTCGCTGATGGAGGCGCGAATGGTTTGGGTACGATCGGACAGGATCTGGATCTTGACTCCATCCGGCAGCGCCGCCTGCAGCGTGGGGAGCTGCGCTTTGATATTATCCACCACCTGAATAACATTGGCGCCCGGCTGGCGCTGGACGCTGATGACAATCGCCGGATTCCGGTTGGCCCAGGCGGATTGGAAGGTGTTTTCCTCCGCCTCCTCGATTTGGGCGATATCTTTCAGCCGCAGCGCGGCGCCGTCCTGATAGGTCAATATCAAATTGCCGTATTCGGCGGCGGTGCGCAGCTGATCGTTGGCGTCGATGGTAATTGAATGGTAGCGGCCGTCAAAGCCCCCTTTGGCGGTGTTGACGTTGCTGTTGCTGATAAGCGTGTTGACATCTTCCAGCGTCAGGTGATGGGCCGCGAGCGCGCGGGGATCCATCCGCACCCGAATCGCCGCCTGATGGCCGCCGGCCAGGGTGACCATCCCGACGCCGGCGATCTGCGATAATTTCAGCGCCAGGCGGGTATTGACCAGATCCTGCACCTGAATCAGCGGCAGCGTATCCGAACTCGCCGCCAGGGTGATGACGGCGGTATCCGCCGGGTTAACCTTTTTATAGGTAGGCGGATTGGGCAGATCGTTCGGCAGCAGGCTGTTGTCGGCATTGATTGCCGCCTGCACTTCTTGCTCCGCCACATCCAGCGAGAGGTCGAGGGAGAATTTCAGGGTAATGACCGATACCCCGCCTGAACTGGTAGAATACATCTGGCTGAGGCCGGCCATCTGGCCGAGCTGCCGTTCCAGCGGCGTGGTGACCGACGAAGCCATCACATCAGGACTGGCGCCCGGGTAAAGCGTGGTGACCTGGATCGTGGGATAATCCACCTGGGGCAGCGCCGAGGTGGAAAGCATTTTGTAGGCGAACAGCCCGGAAATCAGCACCGCAATCATCAGCAAAATGGTGGCGACCGGGCGCTCGATAAAGAGTCTGGAAGGATTCATTGCGCGGCGCCGTCGTTACCGCCGGTCGTCGAGGCGCGCTGCGTCGCCGCGCTGCCGGTACGGCGGCTGGTGCTTCCTTCCGCCGTGCC
This sequence comes from Pseudomyrmex concolor, assembly GCA_014839585.1. Classification (NCBI taxonomy): domain Eukaryota; kingdom Metazoa; phylum Arthropoda; class Insecta; order Hymenoptera; family Formicidae; genus Pseudomyrmex; species Pseudomyrmex concolor. Next base: position 69,296 of record QVOB01026630.1, on the reverse strand, counting down.
GTTGCCGCCCGTGGCACCGCTATTCGTTGTGCCGGCGCTGCCCTTGACGCGCGGGTCGCGCTACCGGGCGCGCTGCTCTCGACGGCACTGCCGCCGCCGTTATCATTGTCGCTGACAATCGTCACTTTCGCGCCAGTGCTCAATCGGTCGATGCCTTCGGTAACTACCCGTTCCCCCGGCGAGACGCCGCTCAGAACGGCCTGCATAGTGGTACCGAAGCTTGGCCCCGCCTTAACCTGGCGGCGACGCTGTTATCCTGCTTGATGACATAGACAAAATATCCATCGCTGCTTAATTGCAATGCCTGGGCGGGGATAACCGTGGCGCCCTTGAGGACGTTGGTTTGCAAACGCACATTGACGAATTGGTTGGGGTAGAGTTTTTCATCTTTAATTGGCAAACATGGCTTTAAGCTTGATACTGCCGGTGTCGCTGTCGATTTCGTTGCTGATAAAATTCAGCTCTCCCTCTGCCAGCACCGTTGTGCCATCCTGATCCAATGCGGTGGCGGGCAAGGTTTGGTCGTGATGCAGGGCCTGGAGTAATGTGGGTAAATTGGCTTGTGGAACGCTAAAGGTAACGGCGATAGGCTGGGTCTGGGTAATCGTCACGATGCCGGTCGTGTCGCTACTGCGCACCATGTTGCCGGGATCCACCAGCCGCAGGCCGGCGCGGTTATCCGCGCATATTCCAGATCCAATTTTGCGGCGTCGATCTGCGCCTGATAGGATTTGATTGCCCCGGTATATTGCCCCACGGTAGCGGTCTGGGTTTCCAGATCCTGTCGCGATAGCGAGTCTTGTGCATAAAATTTTTGGTAACGCGCCAGCGTCAGCTGCGCGCTTTTCAACAGCGCCTGGTTTTGCGCCAGATCGCCCTGATATTGCGCCAGGCTGGCCTGATAGCTGCGCGGGTCGATTTGCGCCAGCAACTGCCCCTGCTCAACCTTTTGCCCCTCGGTAAAATAGACTTTGAGCAGTTGGCCATCGACCCGGCTGGTGACGGTGACGCTGGCGTTAGCCACCACCGTACCCAGGGCCGACAAGGTGACAGGAACATCCGCCTGCCTGGCAACACCACCGTGTACCACCGTCGGGCCGCCCATGCCCATCCTCATGCCGCCCGCTCTGCCGGCCGGGGCCGCGTTACCGCCGCTGTGATGAGCGAAGAGGTAATAACCCAGGCCGGCAATTAACAACAGTACAAAAACCACCGCTAAAACATTACGCCACTTAATCGTCTGCTTTGAATATCTTCTCATGGGATGGGGGCTGGCCAGTTCCGGTTAAAATCGTGTTATCTTAACAGATTAAAGTAATTCGGATGCTTATTCTGTAAGCGTTTCGTCAAAAAGCGTTTCATTTGCCGTACCGCGTCCGCCGCTAAAGACCTGTCTCCCGCAGGGATTTCGACCTGCTCAGTACAGCAACGTAAGAAACATCATGCTGTGCCTGTTTTGGCCTGCTAATGCCTGGTGGCTTGGGCTGGAGCGTCTGCCATGTCAAGTATAGCGGCTCTTGTCATCATGGTCAGACGCGGCGGCAATCTGTGCACAAGTGTGGCGGCGGCGTCCAAGTGACGCACGACGCGTGTTTACACGCTAAAGGCAATCTATGCGCAGCGCCCTGCGCAACTTGCTGCGCGCCCGGCTTCCCGAGCGAATTTTACGGGCCGGCGGCCCTCACCTGCGCGATTTTGGACATGGCTTCCCGCGCGAAGTTCGTTTCGTCCGTTGACGGGTAAATTCCACCATGAGGCACCCTGACGGCGGATAACACCATGGTGATCGCCAAAAAATAATAAAAAGTATTATTAAAAATTATATTATTTTTTAAATAAAATAATAATTATTAGATTATTTAATTTAATTTGTTGTTCACAAAAATACCAGGTTAATCACTTTTTAATTTCTCGATTCTCCTCCAGATTATAGGCTCGGATGTTTATCTTTGGTTTAAGTCATTACTATAACCTTTAATAATTAGACGAGGGTTTATTCGTTGAGCCCTAGGATTTATCATCATTATTTTTAGTGGCGAATTAAGGATCGTATTGAAGAATGATGCATTTTCCATGAGCTACGCTGGACACTATTCCGTGATGAAATAATGAAATAGAAGTTTATCGGGCAACAGGAGATATTAAAGGATGGATATAGCTCTGAAAAAAGATCAGGCGTCTTACGCATGCGCGCCCCTAGCGCCCATCGGCCCGGCTGGCGGAGGCAAAAATTCTCTGCCTCCCGTACAGTACGCTTTTGGCGATTTTTTGCTGAACTCCTCCCGTGTGTTGTTTCATAAAGACAAACGGCTCAGCATCTCACCCAAGGAACTGGGGGTGCTGAGTTTATTGCTGGAATCTGCCGGCGAACTGGTGACCAAAGCGCAGATTATTCATGAGGTCTGGTATGGCGGCAATGTTGGTGAAGAATCGCTGACGCGCTGTATCTACGTGCTGCGGCGCATTTTGCAGGAAGAGAAGGACCGCCGTTACATCGATACCGTTTACGGTAAGGGCTACCGGTTTACCTGGCCGGTAACACGCATTTTGCCTGCCCGGCCCGGTATGCCGGCGCGCTGCGTGCTGGCGGTATTTCCCTTCCGGCTGGCGGAGGATATCGACACCGTGGACCTGCAGGACGCCATCGTACAGCAACTGGCGCCGTGCTCGCCGCTGGGGTTGCATGTGCTGCCGACCTCGCTGACCATGAACTGCCGCACGACTGACGCCACGCTACAGTTGCTGGATAAAATCCGGCCCGACTATTACCTCACCGGTTACGAACTGAATCTCGGTGGCGCACCTTCGCTGCGAATCGAGCTGATGCGTGCCGAAGACCATCTGGTACTGCTGCGCGAACGGGTGGCCAAAGCGCATCTGGCAGGCGATGGAGGCTTTTTGCACCAGTTAAAGCCCATGATTTTGGGGGCATTGCCCGGCATGAAAGCGATGGGGCTGGCGGCGGGGAAAACGGTGGAGGCGGAACCCGGTCTGCCCGCCATGCCGGGTAAGGACGAAAGAAGAAAATGAAATGGACGCCCCACGGCAGCGCAGGATAAGCCGGGCCGGTCAAGGTCCTTTTGGGGCGGGCGCATTATTTCGCGGTGCAATCCAAGTAGCCGTTTAGGGGCGCCCTTTGCGCCAATGCCGGCAATGAGAGATAACGTTTATCACCCATCAGGCATGCTGTGAAGCGCTTAGACAATTAAGCGGCTTTTGCAATTATTTCTCACCGTGAGTCATATTTTCATCATGATTTCTTCAAAAGAGATAGGCAATGTATGGCTATGAATATTAAGCAAAAGCGAAATGAGATAATGATGAGCAAAGAAATCATTGTCTCTCCCGCTTCGCTGCTGAACGAGCATCATCAGCAGGATATCTCGGAGCCCAAATGCTGGTTGCTGGAAATTCCCGACGGTGATTGCGATATTCATATTCGCTGGGCAAACGAATCGACACGTCTGACATTATCCGCCGGCTGGCGCGGCATGCTATTAATGCAGCGCCTGAATCTGGCGCTGCGCGCCGGCACGGTGCGGCATCAGGAATTACCCCTGTTCGCGCTGGCGAAATTACAGGTATTTATCGACGAGTCCCGCGGCGTACAGGTCGATTACGCCCAGCAACAATGGACACAGGTCGAGCTTGATGATTACCCGAATATTGGCACCTGAGCCGATATAGAGCAGTGGATGCTGGGGAATTACCAAAGCGCGCCATCCCAGATGAACGCGCTGGCGGTATTTTTACGCCAGAACGGAGTGCTATTGGCTAATACGATTTTTGTTAAATGAATCTGTCAATAACGGGAAGTTGAACGTTCTGGGCGCGCGTTATGGCTTGTCCTATTCTCATTTCCGCCGCCTGTGCCGCAATGCGCTGGGAAACTCGGCTAAAAATGAGCTGCGCGGCTGGCGTATCGCCAGAGCGCTGCTGGATATGGTCGAAGAGCGGCAAAGCCTCACCGAGGTCGCCATGCGCTATGGCTATGCCTCGTCCTCGCACCTCTCCAACGATGTCAGGGACGTCTTTGGGGTTTCCCCTCGCGGGATATGGAATATGATCAACAAGAAAGCGGAACAATGAATAACATCGCTCTGATAGGCCGCGGCTTGCTCTGCGTTATGTTACTGGCCTGCGCCGGCCTGCTCGCAGGCGCGCGGGCGGCGGAGTTACCCCGACAAGGCGACGGCTATGTGGCAAACAAAGACGGCGTTAAAGTGTTTTTTGACGCGCTTTCGGCGCGCCTCAACCAGCCGGTTATTGTTAGCAAGCTGGCGGCGCGTAAGCAAATTAGTGGCGAATTCGATTTGGCCGATCCGCGAGCGCTGCTGGCGCGCATTACCCAGCAGATGGGGCTGATGTAGTACAGCGACGGTCAGGCTATTTATATCTATGACGCCAGTGAAACGCGTCATGCGGTGGTGGCGCTGCGCACTATCTCGCCGGCGGCGCTGCGCCATTTTTTGCAGCAGGCCCAGCTGCATGACCCGCGCTATCCGCTGCGTGGGGATCCCGGCGGACGACTCCTTTATCTTTCAGGCCCGCCGGTGTATGTCGAACTGGTGGAAAACGCAGCCCGCCTGCTGGATAAGGAACCGGATGGAATACACGATCGCGAGCAGGCCGAGGTTATCCCGCTAAGCTACACCTTTGTCGGCGATCGTTATTATGCCTTGCGCGGCGAGAAGGTGACCATTCCCGGTATCGCCACGGTGATCGAGCGGCTGATGAGGCGGGAAGGGCGGTTGGCGGTGGCTGACGTTCCTGCCCCGCTGACGCCGGCTGAGGCCCTGCTGCCTGTAGCAGAGGCGCGCGCGGAACAGGATGTGGAGCCGCCGTGGCCGGTACAGGTGATTGCCAATCCCAGCAATAACAGCCTGCTGGTCAAGGGTACCGGCCGCCAGGTCCAATTCGTGCGCAATCTGGTGCGTTCACTGGATATACCGAAGCGCCACGTGGAGTTATCGTTATGAATAATTGATTTGGAAAAAAGCGATCTCGATCAGTTCGGCATCAATTGGCAGGGCGGCGCCCGCATTGGCCAGTGCGGGGGCGTCACGCTCAATCAGGGATCCTACAGCGCGCTGGACGGTACGCGGTTTGTCGCCTCTATATTGGCGCTGGCGCGGAAACACCGCGCCAACATTGTCTCGCGGCCGATTATCCTGACCCAGGAAAATGTGCCGGCGATTTTCGATAACAACAGGGCCTTTATATACGCGGCTTCTGGGAGAACGCAGCGTGGAGCTGCGCGAAGTGATCTACGGTACCATGATAAGCGTCCTGCCGCGGTTTTCCGGTGACGATCAGATTGAGATGGTGTTGACCATCGAAGACGGCGGCGAGGTCGCCCGGCGGCAGAGTAATCCCGGCTCTGACGGCCTGCCGGAAGTGGGCCGGACCCATATCAGTACGGTCGCGCGCGTGCCGCGGGGAAAAAGCCTGCTGATTGGCGGCTACACCCGCGATGAGCTCAGGGGTAACCGCGACCGGTTACCCGGTCTGGGGTCGATACCGCTGATTGGCGGGCTGTTTCGCCACCGCATCGATAAACAGGCCAATATGGTCAGAATTTTCCTCATCCAGCCTCGGGAAATTTCTGAGCCGCTGCAGCAAGACGCCGCCGCGTTTGCCCGTTCAATTGCCGCGCGCAGCCACGAAGGCACACTGAAGGACTGGGCCGATAATTATCTTGTCAGCCAGCACTGACCGGCGAAATAACGCTCTGATTGCTGGATAACGCTACGATGAAAATTCTTATTAGCCGAGAATGTGGGCGCCGGTTTACCCGGCGGTGAGTAAATGTGGTTAATATGAGCAAGGCATATCCTCTGTTGTGGCCCAATATTGTCGCGTAACCTGATTAAAGCCCGTACACGGCCGGGAATGAGATCGCCTCCTTTTATTTATTTATTTCCGCGGTCGCTGTAAATATTGATCATGCATATTATTTATTTCTATCAAAATATAAATGCTGTTGGAAACGCGCAGGGGGGATTTTGAGCAAAGCGTTGCCGGCTGCGGGGGATATCGAATGGAGGTCATCGTGTCTTTATTTGATATCTATCTGGCTGAACGAAATGGATCATTCACGTGCTTAATAGATTTTTGAACCACATTCATTCTCGTCCCGAATTATTAATTCTGGTGCTGGTTATTACGATCATTGTCATGCTAATAATTCCACTGGCAACTTATCTGGTGGATTTTCTTATTGGTCTGAATATCGTCATCGCCATGCTGGTCTTCATGGGAGCGTTTTACATTGATCGCATCCTGAGTTTCTCGACTTTTCCTGCCGTGCTGCTCATAACAACCCTGTTCAGACTGGCGCTGACGATAAGCACCAGCCGGCTTATCCTGACCGACGCCGACGCGGGCGAGATCATTGCCACCTTCGGCCAGTTTGTGATTGGCGATAATCTCGTCGTCGGGTTTGTCATTTTTGCCATCGTGACCGTGGTGCAGTTTATCGTCATCACCAAAGGATCGGAGCGCGTCGCCGAGGTGGCCGCGCGCTTTTGCCTGGACGGCATGCCCGGCAAGCAGATGAGTATTGACGCCGACTTGCGCGGTGGTGTGATCGACGCCGAAGGGGCCCGGCAACGGAGCAGTGTACTGGAACGTGAAAGCCAGCTCTACGGCGCCTTCGACGGCGCAATGAAATTTATCAAGGGCGACGCCATCGCCAGCATTATCGTCGCCTTCGTCAACTTTATCGGCGGCATCGCGGTGGGCATGAACCAACATCACATGGATCTGTCCCAGGCGCTGTCCACCTTCACCCTGCTGACTATCGGCGACGGTCTGGTTGGCCAGATCCCGGCGCTGCTGATCTCGATCAGCACAGGCCTCATCGTCACCCGGGTCAACGGCGATGGCGACAATCTGGGCCGTAATATCATGCAGCAATTGCTCGGGAATCCCTTCGTGCTGCTGGTCACCGCTGTACTGGCCTTATCCATCGGCATGCTGCCGGGTTTCCCGCTGCCGGTGTTCGTCATGCTGGCCATGGCGCTCGGCACATTGCTGCTGATGCGCCAGCGGCAGACCCGCGTCGTCCCGCTGCCGGCGGCGGCAGATTACGCCGGCGGCATGACGCTGCGCGGCGGCATAGGGGACGGTCAGCCGGCCGGCGGCTGTCCGGAACGGATAATGCCCGAGGCGCTGGCCGTGATCCTGCAGGTGTCGCGCACCAATTACGCCCGGTTGGAAAAAGAGCAGTTGTGCGAACGGCTGCGCGGACAGTTCCTCATCGACTTTGGCGTCGCGTTGCCACCCCTGATGCTGCGTCCCTGTGAACACACGGACGATCGGACGGTGGTGGTGCTCCTCAATGAAATCCGCGCCGATGTGTTCACCCTCCATTTCGATATGTTGCGCCGCGTGATACCCGGCGATCGTCCCTGTCCGCCCGACGTGACGTTACGTCAGGAGCAGGAAGCGGTCTGGGCGGCGCTTGACGACCGTGAGAGGCTGTTTGCCACGGGGTGCGTGCTACGGCCGGCGGTAGATGAACTTTATCACTGTTTCGCGGTGATGCTGACTCACCACGTCAACGAATTTTTCGGCGTGCAGGAAACCAAACACCTGCTGGACCAAGTGGAAAGCCACGCGCCCGATCTGCTGAAGGAAGTGTTGCGCCACGCGACGGTACAGCGCATTGCCGAACTGCTGCAGCGGTTGTTGATGGAGCGTATCTCCATCCGTCACTTGAAACTCATTATGGAGGCGATGGCCCTGTGGGCGCCACGGGAAAAAGATGTGTCCGCCCTGGTGGAGCACGTACGCTGCGCGCTGGCGCGCTATATCTGCCACCAGTTCGCCGCCGATAACCTGTTGCGGGTGATCATGTTGTCGCCGGAGGTGGAGGAGACCCTGCGTGCCAGCCTTCACACCACTTCGGCAGGCACCTTTCTCAATCTCGGGCCGCAGGTGTCGGAAGAATTGATGGAGCTGTTTACCTCCGCCCTGGAAAGCTTGCCCATCGCTCAGCGCGATATCGTCCTGTTGGCGGCGGCGGATATTCGACGTTTTATCAAGTCCCTTATTCAACATCGTTTTCGCGATCTTGAAGTGCTGTCATTCGGTGAATTAACGGACAGCGTTACCGTAAATGTCATCAAAACAATTTAAACCAAGAGGAAAACGACATGTACGTTGATATTGCGGCATTGGTACGCGAGGCGCTGTTGGACAGCGGCTGCGATCCCAATTTACTGGGGAATTTCGACAGCCATTCCACGATTGCGCTGGATTTTAATGACATGCCAAGTATTTATATCAGCAGCAGCGATGACGATATCTGGCTTTGGTCGCGCATCGCGGATTACCAGGAAACCCTCATTGAACAATGCTCGTACAAATTGTTAAAAGATCTGCTCGAAGGTGCGGAGTATATTCGCGGCGGGCATTTTTCGCTGGCTGAAAATGAGGGCTATCTGGAGCTTAAAGCGCTGCTGCAGCCCTGGTGCCTGGAGAACAAGCAAAATTTCGCCAGCGCGCTTAGCGGTTTCTTCGAGCGTTTGGAACGCTTCACCAAGGTGTTGCGCTGAATGGAACGGCCGCTGCGAATGCTGCGACGGCAGGCGCTACCCCTGCGTTTGTCAGGGCCTATTATTGAGGCGGCGCTGCCGGAGGTGGCGGTGGGCGAGATCTGTGAGATACGCCGTCATTGGCGTTCGCGCGAGGTCATCGCCCACGCGCAGGTGCTGGGGTTCCACCATGAGCGGACGGTGCTTAGCCTTATCGGCGCCGCTCATGGCCTGTCGCGGGAGATGTTACTCCATCCCACCGGCGGCCCGCTGCGGGTGGAAGTAGGCGACGCGTTGCTCGGCACCATCATCCAGCCCTCGGGACGGGTAAGCGAGCGCCTGGCGCCGCCGCCGGTCGGTTGCGGCACTGAATGGCGCGCCATTGATGCGCCCGCGCCCGACTATCGGCAGCGTGCAGGGGTGCGACAGCCATTTATCACCGGTATTCGCGCGCTTGACGGGCTGCTGACCTGCGGCATCGGACAGCGAGTCGGTATTTTTTCCTCCGCCGGCTGCGGCAAAACCCTGCTTATGCATCAACTGATTGCCCAGTCCGACGCCGAGGTGTTCGTGATCGGCCTGGTGGGTGAGAGGGGGCGCGAGGTGACCGAATTCGTGGAGACGTTGCGCCATTCCCCCCGCCGGCATCAATGTGTGCTGGTATACGCCACCTCCAACTACGCCTCACTGGAACGATGCAATGCCGCGCTGGTGGCGACAACGGTGGCCGAGTACTTTCGCGATCAAGGCAGACGGGTAGTGCTGTTCCTCGATTCGCTGACCCGTTTTGCCCGCGCGCTGCGGGATGTGGCCCTCGCCGCGGGAGAAGCGCCGGCCAGGAGAGGCTACCCCGCTTCGGTATTCGACGCGCTACCCCGCGTTCTGGAGCGGCCGGTCAACAGCCTCTCCGGCAGTATTACCGCGTTTTATACGGTGTTGTTGGAAGGTGATGATGAACCGGACCCCATCGCCGACGAAATCCGCTCGATTCTCGACGGCCATATTTATCTGAGCCGTAAGCTGTCGGCGGCGAGTCACTATCCCGCGCAGCGCCAGCCGCGTGGCAGGGCAGGTGACGGATGCCCGACAACAGGCGCTGGCCGGCGCTATGCGCGGGCTGCTGACCCGGCTGGAAGAGATGCAGACTCTGATTGATTTAGGGGAATATCGCCCTGGTGATAATGCGGAAAATGACCGGGCGCAGACCCAAAAACAGGCGCTCTGGGATTTTCTGCGTCAAGACGCCGACCAGGCGGAGGAGTTCGGCCAGACGCTGAGGTTAATGCATGCGTTTGATGCGTGAGATTGAATGCCTTCGCGCGCGCTGCGAGCAGCGCCGGCAGACATTGACGGCGACTCTTGCGGCGCTGGCGCGGCAAAGGGAGACGCTTGCCGCACGGCTCAGGACGCTGGCGGAGCAGCAGCAGGCCGTCGTGCAGCAAAGGGCGCTTGCATGGCCACAGGGGGTCGTCGATCGCCGCGCTTTGATGCTGCACCAGCGTCGGTTGATGGTCCGACGCGAGGAAAGTCGGCATTTGGCGGAACAGCAGCGGCAGCTGGAGCAGGCGATGATGGCGCTGGACAAGCAGCAGCGCGATGCGCTTTGCCAGTGGCGTGTGTGGGATCGGAAGCGGGAAAAATACGATGGCTGGCTTGAGCGACAGCGGCACGCCCATCGGCTGACGCAATTGTACCGGCAGGAGACAGAAACAGAGGAGATGATGACATGGAACCGCTAGCGAGGATAAAGGACTGCCCGTCGGCAACGGCGGCGTCCGCGGCCATTATGCCGCTGGAGGAGAGAGTTTCCGCTTCATCGCCAGAGGGGGGGGATCCGGCGCGGCGCAGCGCGCCGCCGTCGACAGGCGATGGGGAACGTCAGTGGGGGCAGGACGCCGCCACGCACGATCTTACGCTGGAGGAACTTCCGCCCGCATGGGGGGAACAGACGTCCTCGTCTCCTTACCGACTGAAGGCGCAGTGGCGCAGGCCCGAGGCAGGCAAGGGGCGCCGGTATGGCGGCGGTCAACGCACGGCGCGATCAACGCTGTTGCCTCTGCGCATCCGTGCTACGGGGCAGCATCCGCCCGCAGCGGGTAAGCTGCGCGCGCCCGTTGTGCAGTCGGAGCCGCGATTGGCGGTGGAAACCCTCAATAATGCGCTGACCAGAGAGCTAGAGCAGAGTCAGTGGCTGACGCTGCAGCGCGCCGCCGATCCGCTGCTGATGTCTGCCGCGCTTGCCGAGCGCCCTGATCCTAAAAGCGTTCGCGGCCGGCAGAAGCGACAGACACCGCAATGGCGTGAGCCGCAGCTCTTGTCGGCGCCTGTGCGGCAGGAGAGGGCGGTCGTGGGTACGCAGTGGATCTACCGCTTTCGCGGCCAAGAAGGGGAGTTCGTGCAGATCCAGGCGGCGGATGACGCAGGGGCGTACCGGCTGATCCCATCCAGCAATCGAATGAGGGAACGCCTGATAGCACACCTTCATGGCGCGCCGTCGGGCGTTTGCCTGATGAATGTCCCGGCAGTACCGCCGCCGCTGCCGGAGGCGCCGACGTGAAGGCATTTCGGTTACGCAGACTGACGCCCGCCGACAGCCGCTGGCGGCGGCATGGAACGCCCAAGGCATGGCCGCCCGTCTGCGCTGCCCGCCTGAAGGCGTTTATTTGTCTATTGGCGACGAGCACTGGCGGGGGATTATCGATCCGCGCCAGTGGCTGGCTTGGCACAGTCCGCAGCTGGCATCGCTGGCGCGCGAAGCCATCAGCGATCGCCAAATTCAGACGTTGATAGAGGCCATGCCCCAGCCCTTGTCTTTCGAGCCGGCGGTTTTGTCAGGTCAGGCCCTTGAGATCGGTCCGCTTGTGCACTATCGGGCTGGCGGCGCCCCCTGCCTGTATCTGCCTGCGCGGGAATGTCCGGTCTGGCTGACACACTTTAACGCGGTGCTACCCAAGATGCCCGCTGCCGGTTTGCCCTGCTTGTCAGACGTACCTTTGGTCGTGGAATGGGTGATTGGCAGCAGTCTCCTTTCGGCGGCAATGCGTGACCAGCTGGCGTCCGGCGATGTTTTGCTTATCTCGCGAGTGACCCGCCAAGGAAATGCCAGGGGCGTTTGATCGGTTTTTATTTACAACAGGAAGGAAAGATCAGCATGGAGCCCAATGATAACGATGAAGCCGCGCTGGCAGCAGGCCGTATTTCTCCGTCGCCCGATTATGCTTCCGGCGCTGCGGCGGCGTCCGGTAATGCGCACGTCGGCGGGCCCGGGGCCACTCGGCGGCTCGGGTGCCGACGCCGCAGGGGCAACCCCGACGGGGCGGTTAGCGTTGGGGGACGATACGGCGGCGGATCCGCTGGCTAACCTGCCGCTAACGCTGGAGTTTATTTTGCAGCGCCGTTATCTGTCGCTGGGGGAAATCCAGCAATTTCGCCAGGGTAAGGTGCTGGAGCTGGATCCGGAGGGTGAAAAACACATCGAGATTCGCGCCAATGGCCATCTGCTGGCGCTCGGCGAACTGGTACAACTCGAAGATCGTCTGGGCGTGGAATTGATGGAGTTGTCGCTGGATAACCGTTATGACCGCTAATCTCGGCCTGCCCAGCGACATGGGTCTTATCGGGATCCTGGCGCTGGCGACCCTATTGCCATTTATCATCGCCTCCGGCACCTGCTATATCAAGTTCTCCATCGTCTTCGTTATGGTGCGCGACGCTCTGGGCCTGCAGCAGGTGCCTTCCGACCTTACTCTGAACGGTATCGCGCTGATGCTGGCGATGTTTATCATGGGGCCTATCGCCGGCGATGCCTATAATGCCTACCAGGCGCAGCCGGTGGCGCTGAGCGGCGCCGCCTCGGTGCTGGAATTTCTGGAAAACAGCATGGAGTCCTACCGGCATTATCTGCAGAAATACGCCGACCCGCGCCTGACGGATTTCTTCGATCGGGCACACGGCGGCGGTGCCGCGCATGACGCCCCCGCGCCCGGTCATACGCCCTCTATGTTGGCGCTATTGCCTGCCTATGCGCTGAGTGAAATCAAGGACTCCTTCAGAATCGGCTTTTATCTGTATCTGCCCTTTGTGGTGGTGGACCTGCTGATTTCCAGCGTTTTGCTGGCGTTGGGCATGATGATGATGATGAGCCCGGTTACCCTGTCGGTGCCGACAAAATTGGTGTTGTTCGTCGTGCTCGACGGTTGGACGCTGCTATCGCAGGGGCTGGTTCTGCAATATTTCGATATGGGTGCCGGTGCGGAGATTGCGGGAGGCCCGGGATGAACAATTTGTTATTTGCCGGCAATGAGGCCCTGTATCTGGTGCTAATGATGGCAGCGGGGCCGATTATTGTGGCGACGCTGGTGGGATTGCTGGTGGGGCTGTTTCAGACCGTGCTGCAACTGCAGGAGCAAACCCTGCCTTTCGGCATTAAACTGTTGAGCGTCACCCTATGTCTGTTTCTGCTCTCGGGTTGGTATGGCGAAACGCTGCTGCAGTTTGGCCATGAAGTCATAAGGATGGCGTTAAGCCGCTCCTGACCGATGATCTTGCCGCTGTGGTCTTCCCTGTTTGAATGGCTGGTTACCCTGACGGTCGTGTCGGCGCGCATTACTCCGGCGTTTTTCCTGTTGCCGTTTTTTAGCGCCAGCGTGCTCAGCCTTACCGTCCGCACACCGGTAATTTTCTTTATCGGCGCAGCTCTGTGGCCTTATTCCTTCGACGCCATGGCGTCGCTCGACGGCGCACGGATAGTAGACATCCTGCTGCGCGAGGCGGCGATCGGTCTGCTATTGGCAATACTGCTGGTGCTACCGTTTTGGGTTATGCATGGGCTGGGGGCGCTGATTGACTATCAGCGCGGTGCCTTACTCAGCAGTGCCTATGATCCTATCAGCGGCGTCGATACCTCGGAACTGGCAAATTTGTTCAATCTGTTTTTTGCCGCCGTGTTCCTGCAGGGGGGCGGACTGACTTTGTTACTTGAGGTTTTTCTCGGCAGTTATCAACTGTGCGATCCTCTACAGCCCTGCCTGCCATCGTTTGCCAAGGTGACAACCTTGTTGCAGACGATGGCGACACGCATCCTGATCCTGTCGAGTCCCGTTTTGGCGGCGCTGTTGCTCATCGAGATTTTGCTGGGTCTGCTTTCCCGCTTCGCGCCGCAAATGAATGCCTTTGCCATCGCTTTAACGCTTAAAAGCGGCGTGACCTTCCTCATTATTTTGATCTATTTCGCGCCGCTGTTGCCTGAGATATTTCGTCAATATTGGCTGTTGCCCTCTCAATTGGAGATATGGCTGAGTAGAGGGACATCGCCTGGGGGTGAGAATGAGTAATAAAACCGAGAAGCCGACGCCTAAGCGCCTGCGCGACGCTGCGAAAAAAGGGCAAGCCTTCAAATCCCGCGACGTCATCATTGCCTGCATGATGTTATGCGGTGTCTGTTGGCTAACCTCCTTCACCTCGCTTGAGAGCCTGATGGATCTTTATCGCCAAATGGTGGCCGGCAATTTTTCGTTATCGCTGACCGCCTACCGCAATGCGCTGATGTTTATCGCGCTACAAATACTGTTGCCCGTCATAGCAATTGGCATTGTGGCATCAGCGCTGCCGTTGCTGCTGCAAACCGGCTTTATGCTGGCGACCCGGGCCTTCAAGCTCAATTTTCAAGCGCTCAACCCCACCCGCGGTATCAAGAAAATCTTCAGTCTGCTCACTGCGAAAGACGGTGTAAAGGAGCTGCTGTATTTGGCCGGTTTCGCCATAGCGTTGATGATAGTCTGGCGCACCCATCGGCAGCTCTTGTTTGAGCAACTGTTTGCCAATCCGCAGGACATCGTCGCCATTTGGCGGCAATTGCTTATGTCGCTGGTGCTAACCTGCCTGCTGTGTATTGTCTGTATATTGATACTGGATACCGTAGCTGAATATTTTCTGCACCTGCGCAGTCTCAAAATGGACAAGCAAGAGGTTAGGAGGGAGATGAAAGAGCAGGAAGGAGACCCGGAGATTAAACATCGTCGTCGCGAGGCTCATATGGAGATCTTGTCTGAGCAGACGCAAGCCGATATTAAAGGGTCGCAGTTGATCATTGCAAATCCTACCCATCTAGCCGTGGGCATTTATCACAATCCCGACTTGACCCCTTTGCCGTTTATCTCGGTGCTGGAACGCAATCAACGGGCGCTGGCTGTGCGCGCCTATGAGAAAAAGGTCGGTGTACCGGTGATTGAAGATGTAAAGTTGGCCCGGCGGATATATCATACGCATCACCTCTATTCTTTTGTTAAGATTAACGAGTTGGATCAGGTACTCCGCTTATTAAGCTGGTTGCAGGATGTGGAAAATGCCGGGCGTTATGATTATGCAAAAGAAAGTGAGGAATAGATTTTCTTCTGCATAATAATTAAGTGTGTAGCCCCTATTTTACTCTGATAATTTATCTTACTTGATATGGCTATTTTCAGGAGATAAACATGACCGTTGATAATAATATTCAGAAAAAAATATTGCTGAAACATTATGGAAGGTGGTAAATAGCGGTGCCGGCGACACAGCTATGCGCGAATTGCCTGAGGGGGGGGCTGACGGAGCTGGCCGGCGCTGACGATAATGACGATCTTCAACAACAGCTGGAAAATGCGGCGGCCTTTTTCCGTTTTCTGTGCATTTACGACTGCCATAACCCGGATTATTATATCGGCCTCGGCGCTGTCTATCAGTTGCAAAAGCAGTATCAAAAGGCGGCGGATATGTATGCGGTGGCGTTTTCAATGGCGAAGCATGATTACCGGCCCGTGTTTTATAGCGGCCAATGTCAGGCGCTTATGCATAAAAAGTGCAAAGCGAAGCGCTATTTTCAATTGGTGATTGATCATTGCCAGCAACATGAATTGGCGCGCTGGGCGCGCCAGAGCCTCAATGAGTTGAATCACCCGCCTCAAGAGCAGGAAATGCATAATACCAGCCTGGATGATTGCCCCTGATAGTTGATGTTATCTTCGACCGGGTGCGATGAGCGCCGCACCTTACGCTAGGGTGGAAGGAGAGCCTGTCTTCAGGGTCGGTTATCGTCGGTGCGGGGCGCAATGAGTTCGCGGTGAGCATGAGTTTCGCAATAGATCAATGCCGCCATCGGGTTAAAACCTGAGAATATACTTGGCGCATAGGGATGGCTGCCAATGCGACAATATTATTTTGACAATGACAAGAGGTCAGAGAGGAAATAATAAATTTCAACGGTGAATGTTTATCGTTTTTAACGTATTATGACGGCGTTAGCGATTATCTATTTTCTCTGGCGGCAATAATTCCTCGCGTGCAATAATAATTTATCAGATTTCCATCATGAAGTTGAGTCGATGAACAAGGTATACTTATGTTAATTCCCTCGCAGGCTACGGTGTTGATAGATATTATGGATGATGAATAAAGACAACGACCATGTGTCGCTGTACCGGGATGGTCTCGTACTCCGCTTGCTCAACGGTTCGCTGAAAGGATGCGAATATCGCCTCAATGCGCCCGTAACTTTATTTGTCGCAGGCGATGCGGCGCAGGCCGAACGGCGGCATGAGCCGCCTTCCCTGCCGCCGGAGACGATTTTCATTCCCCATCTGCAGGGCGGCGTGAATTTTGAAATAGTTATTGATTTTGCGGCGCCGCACAAAAGCGCGCTGCGCGTTTTAGGCGATGGCGGCATCAGTGAAACCCCTGGTCACCAATCGGGTGTTGTCCGCCGGTCCGCAGGCGTTGGCGGTGGGACCGGCAGCGGCGGCGTGGGATGATACGATTTTGAACTTTCAGGAGATGCCGGCGCCCGCCATGACGACGCAGGGGCGCCATGGTCCTGCTGTCGCTGATGGTACTGGTTGGCGCGAGTTACCTGCTGCAACATTACGCGATTTCCGGGCATAAAGATGCTGCCGACCTGGGCAAACAGCTTACCGGTGCACAAGGTAAGTTTCATCTTTTGCCCGGCAAGGACGGTAGCCTGTACATGCTGGCCGACAGCGAGCGTGATGCCGCCTGGGGTCGTCAGTCTCTGGTGCGACATCCCCCCGCCGCCGCGGTGAAGGTGGTGAGCTGCAATGACGAGCGCAGGCGGGTACATGAATGGTTGGCGCGGTATTACCCCTGGTTGGGGCTCCATCGTATTCGCATCGACGATCCGTCCGCACCGCAGCTGATTCTGAGCCGCCAGCGGGCCGTCCTTTCCCCGACGGAGCAGGATCGACTGAGCGCGGCGCTGCTGGACATTCTGCCCTATAGCGCGGCAAATCTCGTTTGGTCAGTTGGATGACGACGCCGTGGTAAGCGATGCCGAAAACGGGTTGCGGCAGTTGGCGATCGCCTATGCGCGCGTCGATCACCCCGACAGCGTCACCTTTGTGATAAACGGCGCCCTGGAGGATGGCGAGCGCCAGCGGATCCACCGCTATGTCGAGGCTTTCAAGCAGCGGTGGAGCAGCGACTATGTGCAATTCGCCGTTGAACTCAAAGACGACCCTTTGGCGGGAAAATCTTTTTCCTATGGTCAGCAGAACTTTGTCAAACCCAACGCCGGCCACTGGTATTTCACCCCGTCGTCATCTAACTAATAAGGAGATAAAACGTGAGCGGTATCGGTAACCTAAGCCCGGTTAGCCTAAGCAGATACGCTGGCAACGCCAGTCAATCCGTCATTCCTATTGAGTCGATATCCGAAAAGGGCCACTAATGCAGTGAATCAACAGGATAATGTTGATCCCATGGCGGCGTACATGGCGCAGTGGAACGACGCAAATATCAAGAATGATTTCCTTAGCCGCTCAACGCGGTTAAAGATGTTAAGTGATGTTACCACGGAAATCATACGTAACTCGCGCTAACCACAAGGCGGGCGACGTGACCCACTTTCAAAGGAAACGAGAACATGCATATAAGCCTGAGCCCCCTTGAGCGGGGCGCCCCTCTTCCGCATCTTCCCGCTCTTTCCGCTCCGCAAGGGGGGATGCAAAGTTTGGATGAAAAGATAATGCACGCCCTTGCCGATGGCGTGGCCGAGGGTCATCATACCCGAGCCGAATTGCTGCGGCCACCCTCACCCCTGAGCCTTCGGCCTGAGGGGCTGGCGGACATGTTGCAGCAGCAAATCAAGGGCATGAAATACGCCGTATCCAACTCGCTGACAGCGACGCTGGTCAATAAACTCACTTTGGCGGTGAAGACCGTGCTAGGCGCATGAGCAGCACCAGACGCCTGGCTTGCGGCGCCATGATGATCGCCATGCTGAGCGCTTGCAAAGAGGAGGCGTTGCTCAAAGGCCTCGATCAGGTATAGGCGAACGAGGTCATCGCCACGCTGCAGCGCAACAATATCGCCGCCGAGAAAGCGGATCACGGTAAAAGCGGTTACAGCGTTGCCATTAACTAAGGTTGATTTACCGGCGGCGGTAGATCTGCTGAGAACCTATCAGTTGCCTTCGCCGCCTCGCATGGAAATCGCGCAAATGTTTCCCGGCGACTCGCTGGTGTCATCACCGCGTGCCGAGAAGGCGCGACTGTACTCGGCCATCGAACAGCGTCTGGAACAGTCATTGCAGGTGCTTGAGGGAGTCGTCAACGCGCGCGTTCATGTCAGTTACGATATCGACGCCGGCGAGAACGGCAGGGCGCCCCGGCCGGTCCACCTTTCCGCGCTGGTCAGCTATGAGCCAGACAGCGATCCAGCGTTGCTGATTGGCGACGTAAAACGCTTTCTGAAAAATAGCTTTGCCGAGGTGGCCTATGAGCATATTTCGGTGGCCCTCTCCCGCCGCCCGGCGCCGCAGCATTCGCCGCCGGTGCGTCATTTGACGCCCGCGGCGGCATCGCTGTCCGGTTGGCGGTTGGGGGCCATTGGCGCCGGTCTGGCCTTGCTGCTGTCGGCCGGATTATGGTGGCAGAAGAAGCGGGCCGCGCCCTTGCCCGCGCGCGAGATGAGTGATGAGTGTCGTGCCCCTTGATAGCGTCATGTTCGATCCGTTGACGTGGATCCATCCGTCCCGTTTTGCGCTGCCCGCCAGCCTGGACGGCATCGCGCAGCGCTCGATAGTTAACGATATGCTGATAAGCCTGTATGGGCTCAGCCTTGAGCGCCCGGCGTTGCCGGCCCATTCTCTGCCCCGGCAGTTCGTCGAGGCATGACATTTGCTGCCGCAGATTGCGCTGCTGATGGCCTGCCAACGCCATCGGGCATCATTCGCCAAAGGCGGATACGGCGCCGGCTTGCCCGACTGGTTACGGCAATTCGCTGCTCTGCCGCTGGTGGCGTCACGTTCAGCGCCTGGGGAAACGATACCGCATCCAGCGCAGCTGTTAGCGTGGGGAAAATATGAACTGCTGGCGTTTGCGGGCAGCTTGCCACGCGGCTTGCGCCAGCGTCTGGATCTGCTGTTCCCGCCGGAGGAGGGCCGGGATGATTTATCAGGATTATCCCGGCCGCCCCCTTGTCGATTATTACTCAAACTTGCCTTTCAACATGCCAAGAGACATCCCGCTACGCCGGATGCCGCCGGTTTACGGCGGTATATTGATCAAACGTGAACACCTCCAGCGCCAGCGTTGCGCGATGGATTTAGTCAAACAGGCCCGCCGTGAGGCGGTAAAGTGCCTCAAGCAAGCCGCCGAAGAGGCGGAACAGCTGCGCAGCCAGGCCAGAAACGAAGGATATCAGCGAGGGGTGTTGGCCGCGGCGGATACGGTGGCCGGCTTCTTTGCCGAGCGACAACAGCTGAGTTTGTCGCTGCAGCGCGAGGTTGAGGAGCATGCCCGCACGCTGCTTATGACGGCATTATCCCATACCGATCTGCTGCTGTTGCTGCTGGAAGAGTGGCTGGCGCAACAGCCCGCGCCGTCGATACCAGCGTCGCTGGAGCTGTGGGTACCGGCGGATCGCCGGGCCGCGGCGTTACGGCTAAAGCGCCAGATAGGCGCGCTGTGGAGCGGCAAATATGACATCATCACCCACGACGGCGAGAGTTTTATCATGAAGTATGGCGATCAGGTCGCGGAATTCAATGCCGGGGCGTTTATTGACGCGGCGACGCGGCAGCTGACGTCTCGCCCGGATTATGACACCCAGGCCCGTCACTTGAGTGAACAAGGGTTGCAGGCGTTGGTAAAACGGTTAACGCGGCATTTCGCCGGCGAACCTGTTTCGCCGCTAAATGAACCATAAAATAAAGCTTTAGTCTGCCGTGAGCGCGGCAGCAAGCTGTAAAGGCATAATGGGAGCAATGATGAATGGATCTTTACCTCGGCGCGGACGAAAGCGCCGCCTCGGGGTCGCCATCGCGCTGACGGCGGCGCTGGCGCTAGCCGGCTGTGCCGGCGGCCCAGCCGACGACAATCCTGCACGCGCCTGGTTGACAAGCGTGGCCGATCCCGGTTGCACAGGCGGCGGCGCTGTAGTGAACCGGCAGACGCCGCCGATGTTATATCGCGCGCTGGCGAGCTGTATTCGTGCCCAGCATTATCAGGACGGTGTGTTACTGTTCGCCCTGGCCGGCAGCTACAGCTGGTATGACGCGCTGCGGGTGGATAGCGATGGAGCGCGGGAAGCCCATAGTCTGCTGCTGGCGGAAACCCTAAAAAGTGTCGATAAGCGCCGGCGACAGGCTTTCTGGATGGTGGCGAAGGCAACTCTCGCGGATAAACAGGGACGCCAGACCATCTGCCAGCGCATTCAGGCAATAGGCAAACCGGCCTATCTTCCCGACTACCTGTCATCGTTTGCCGCCGCCGGCGCCCTTACCCGACCGATGGACGATGAGGCGATGTGGAAGAACGCGATGGCAGGTTATGTGCATTGTCCCACCGACATGCTGGTGATCCGCTAATCGCCACGGGCCAGGCTATTTTTTCATCATGTCTTTCAAATTGGCAAAGGGATTGTGGGTTGCGATTCCCACGCCCCGTTGCGCATCTTCGCCCGCCACCACAGTCGTGCCGTACAGGCTTGCCTCGGTGTATTTTTCATGCTCATGCTCATGCTCATGCTCATGGTCGTGGCAATAAAGACACAACATCTCCCAATTGCTGCCGTCTTCGGGATTGTTGCTATGGTCGTGATCAATGTGATGCACCGTCAGCTCGCGCAGGTTGGAGTAGGTAAACTCGCGGCTGCAACGACCACAAACCCAGGGAAACAGTTTTAGCGCTTTTTCGCGATAGCCGTTTTCAAGCCGGGCGTAATTTTTTGGAATAAAGGCCATAAATGATACGCTCTCTGCGCGGTAGTAAATCCAATGGGAGTGTAGCCTAAATCCCGCCGCTGTCGCTATAGCCGTCTGGCGGCAACGGGACGCTGCGCGTATTTCCGCCACCGGAAACGTTGATGTTTAGGCAATGTTTAGCGCCGCGGCACTATGGTAGGAAAAAATTTATTAATCGGGTTGCATGAAAACAGATCGAATTATTTTGCTTGGCTGGTGTGCAAGCTATGCCATGTTATGGGCGGGGGTGACTTTCCTGCTGGATCCCACCGTGCCTTATGATGCCATTGAGGCGGTAAACTGGGCAATGAACGCGGAGTGGGGTTCCCCTAAAAACCCGTGGCTGGCCGGCCTGGTCATGCGCCCGGCGCTGGGGCTGTCGGCGCCCTGGTTAAGCTTTTACTGGTATGCGACGCATTTTTTGGCGGTGGCGGTGGGCATGTACGGCGTCTGGCAACTTGCCTGGCGCTTGAGCGGCGACCGTCGCCTGGCCTGGCTGGCGTTGCTGGCGCTTAACCTCAGCGGCGTTATCAATTTTGATATCATCTCGTTTAACGATAACTACCTGCTGGTGATGTTGTGGCCCTGGCTGTGGGTGTTTTTCCTGCGGGCAGCCTTCGATCGCCCCGGCTGGTGGCTGGCGTTCGCCTTTACCGGGGGGCTGGCCTGTATGGCGAAATATTCCAGCCTCTCTTTTATTTTCTCGTCCTGGATGTTGACGCTATGGGTGCCGAGCATTCGCCGCTGTTATCGCCAGCCGGTGTTCTATCTGGCTATTCTGCTATGGTTGATTATCGTGGCGCCAAACGGCTGGTGGCTTTGGCAAAATGACTTTGCCGCCTTTAAGTGGGTGGATTCGCAGGTAACGCCCGGATTGACGTTGCACGGGTTGATGTCGGCATTGACGGTCTTTTATCCGCTGGCGTTGCTTACCGCCGTGCTCATCGGGCTGCGGGCCCGGCTGGGTTGGCCTTGCGCCCCGCAGGCCCGGGCGGCGTTAATGATGCTGCTGATGCCGCTGGCGCCTATCCTTATATGGTTCAGTTTTCATGACGGTGGTCGTATTACCGAATGGCTCCAGCCTTACATGATGCCCGCCACGGCGCTGATGATGGCCTGCGTCACGCAACCGCCCTCCCGGCCATTGGCGGGCGCGCTTAAGAAACTGTCGCTGTGCGCGCCGCTGGTGCTGGCGGGTTACAGCGCGGTGATGCTGTTAAACGTGCGCGGCGCCGGCGAAAAATTGGCCGGCATCAAACCCTTCAGCCAGCAGGTTAGTGCGCGTTGGCAACAGCAGTATCATCAGCCGGTGCGCTTTGTCGGCGGCGATTATTTATCCCAGTGGCTAACGTTCTACATTGACGACCGTCCGGCGGTGATTACGCCCTGGTCAGTAAGCCAGCGGCCGAATATCTACACCCGCACGGTGCGTGAGGACAGATTGCTGCGCGATGGCGTGGCGCTGGTAGGGCCACGCGGGCAGAACTGCGGCGAAGCAGATTTCAGCGAACTGCTGGCGTCCTGGCCGGCATTGTCCGTAGGTTATCGCGAGGAGATCGCCTTCGTACCCCATCCCGGCGCATCCCCAATACCGATTTGTCTTGCTTTTGTGCCGCCCGCGACGCCGGAGTGATTCCGGCAGACGGCAGGGTGAGGGATCAGCGCCGCAGCGGCGAGCGGTGCAGGAACCGGGTAAAGCGGTCCGCGCCTTGCTCCAGCTTTTCTATAGAGCTGGCAATACACCACCGCAGGCAGCCTTCGCCCGCGTCGCCGAATGCGCTGCCCGGCGCCAGCCTCCGCGACCAACGCTTTACAAAATGCCAAGCTGTCGTCCAGGCCGCGCACGCGAAAAAACAAATACATGGCGCCCGTGGGCAGCGGCACCTCGATGTCCGGCAGCGTGCCGAGCCGCTGATAAAGATAGTCGCACGAGGCCTGAAAGCGGGCTACCGTTTCCTGACGCACCGCCTCGCCCTGGTTGACCGCGACCAGGCCGGCTTTTTGCACGAAACCGGGGGCGCAGCTGCTGTTATATTCAATCAGCTTTCCCAGCTCATACATCAGCGCCGGCGGCGCGACGACCCAACCCAGCCTGTCATCAGCCAGCTTTTGGAAAAGCTATTGATGACCACCAGCCTGTCATCCGGATCGGCGATGTCTAAAAAGGAGGGCGCGCAGCCTTCCGGTGGGCCGTCAAACACAATGCGACTATAGACCTCATCAGAGACGATCCAGATATCGTGCCGGCGGCGGTGCGCTAGTATCACCGCCTGCTGCTGCGCCGACATAACCCAGCCGCTGGGGTTGTTGGGAGAATTGATCACCAGCGCCCGGCAATCAGGCGTCAAGGCGTGTAACAACGTTTCCAGACAGAGATGCCAGCGAGCAATACCCTGCTCGTCCCGCTGGAGCTCCAGCGCCACTTCCTCAACCTGCGCACCGAGAATGCGCGGGATCTCCACCAGGTTAGGCCATACCGGCGTCACCACCACCACCCGATCCCCCGGGTTATACAGCGCTTGGGCGGTCAGCATCAGCGCCGACACTCCGGAAGAGGTCACCACGACCCGATCCGGGCTCACCGGCCGGTGCAATTGCGAAAGGGCGTTCGCCAGCGCCTCCCTCAGCGCCGGTTCGCCTAGATTCGGCGTGTAAAAGGTGTCGCCGGCGTTTAACGCCGCTTGCGCTGCGGCGCAAATAAACGCCGGCGTCGGGAGGTCCGGCTCGCCGAACCAGAACGGCAAAACATCGTCGCGGCCGATGCCGGCGTTGGCGACGTCGCGAATCGCGGAGAAGCGTAAATCGCGCACCGCTTCCCGCGCCAGGGCGGGGTGACCGGGCTGTAAAGGAGACTCTGACATTATAACGGCAGCCTTTTATCAGAAAGAGATATCCGCTGCGCCCACCACCCGCCCGCTGTGGCGCCGCATGACAAACGCGGTAGCGCTTCTGGCACGATAGCGGTGTTGCAGCCACAATGAACTATCAGAGTAATATATACTCTCACTCGCCAACAATAGGGTTCATTGCCGCCATCCGTGGACGCGCATATAGCTACTAAGGTCCTTTTGCAACGCACCGACCCAAGCGCGCGATGGGAAATCGGCATTGGATTTGCGTGCTTGTTTACTTTGCTTCTGAGAAAGGGGGGCAGTATGGCTGCCAAACAATACGATAGCCTGGATGATGCCGCGATCGTCCGCCTGGCCCACCAGGCGCTCGCCGTCTATCCCTGGCTGACGCCGCAGCAGGTGGATCTGTTTTGCCGCTCCGAAAACGCCACGTTGCGCGTCATTGACCAGCGCAACCAACGTTATGCGCTGCGCCTCCATCGACCGGATTATCACTCATTGGCCGATATCCGTAGCGAACTCTGCTGGCTGCAAGCGCTGCAGGCCGCGGGCATTCCGGTGCCGCAGGCCAGGTTGCCGCAGGATGACCAGCCAGTCGTTACGGTGCGCCCCGCTGATGGTTCGCCCCGCTATGCGGTACTTGTTTGACTGGATTGAGGGCGACGTGTTGCAGAGCGATGTCAACAGCGTGCGCCATGCCTATTTCGTGGTACTGGGGGAAATCACCGCGCGGCTGCACCAGCAAGGCCGGCAGTGGGTGTTACCGGCCGGGTTCAGCCGCCTGACCTGGGACCATGACTCGATGGTCGGCGTACAAGGGCACTGGGGAGACTGGCGGGAAGTCCCCGGCTTGCGGCCTGATGATTGCGCCCTTATCGAAGATTGCCTCCGCCGGACGGCAGACGCCCTGCACCGTTATGGCAAGTCCCCCGCGCGTTTTGGGCTCATCCACGCTGGTTTGCGGCTGACCAACATCATGCGGTGTCAGGATGACACGCGGGTAATTGATTTCGACGACTGCGGCTTCGGCTGGTATCTCCACGATCTGGCGGCGGCAATAAGTTTTGTCGAACATCACCCCGCCGCGCCGGAATGCCGGAATGGGTAGCGGGCTGGCTGGAAGGCTATCAGCGCCATTGCCCCCTCAGCGTGGAGGAGCGGGCGGTATTGCCGGCGCTTTTCATGCAGCGGCGTATACAATTGTTGGCGTGGGTAGGAGCGCATGCCAATACCGAGCAGGCACGCTCCCTCGGGCCGCGGTGGGTCGATGAAACGCTGTGTCTCTGCCAGCCGGTATCAAGATAGCGCCGGGCTGCCTATAGGCGCCGGCTAAACGCTGCCGGCGGGTGGTGGGCAATCTAAGGCGCCTTGTGTCATGCCGCCATCTCTGGTGCCTGGCGTTAAGTCAGGCTAGTGGCACAGACGTTTCACTGCCGGTCGGACGCGATCGCTCTGTTGAAAGCTAAAAAAGACTTAAAAAGAGTTAAAAAGGCACATCCGTCAATATATGACTATGGCTGCCGGTTAACGCCCGGGCCGCCAGACCGGGGGATGGGGTATAATTTTTATCAAGTGGTAAAGCTATTAATAATAAGTATATTAATCAATATAAATTAAATGAATTTATAGTATTTTAATAAATAAATCATTTTTTATTTATAATTATTGATGTCACCAATAAGTATTTAGAATTTACTTATTGTGAAGTCAGGGTTTCATATTTTAATGGCTTGTGGAGAATGTTACTTTTTTGTGCCGAAAGATCGAGTTTTCAGTGCAATGGGCATTACGCCTGAATTATCCCGTCATGCTTAATTATCGCTAATGAATTTGCCTGAGAAGGCGACCTGCCTGACTTCGTACCTATTACCCATCTGACATTAGGTCATACAGGTGCAACTTATCGTGCTTAAAAAGTATATTATCAATGATATCATTGAATTTAACGCAGATGAATGTGTCCTCGTCTATATCCACACCGGCGATGTGATTCCGCTTACACTGTCCGCCTCGCGTTTGCTAGAGTATTTCGTCAATTCTGGAGGCCTAATTCTCACCCGAGAATCTTTGCTGGAGAATGTGTGGAGTAAATTCGGTCTCACCGCTTCCGGCAATAATATCAATCAATATGTCAGCGTACTACGGCGCACGCTGGCAGGGCTTGGCATCAATAACTTTATCGATACCTTACCGAAAGTGGGATTCAAATTGAATCCGGCGGTGACTATCACCCCGCCATCGGACGGTGAGATAGCGGAGCACATGCCGCTCGTCGACCATGAGAGGCTGTCCGTTGCAGGTGAGCCCGCGTCGCCGCCGGCAGTTGTTCCTCATTACGGGCCGAAGCGCAATCATCAACGCTATTTAGCCCTGGGTGGGGGTCTGGCGTTGATGATGATACTTGGCGGGTTGAGCTACTCTTTTTGGTCGACGTCGGGTGCAGTGGCCGCTCACACGCTTACGCTTCCCGCCTCGGGAAAATGCGAAATCACCTTTGTGCGCGATTTACCTGAAGCGGCCCGCGCCCGCAGGCTGCAAGAAGTGAATGCTATTATAAAGGAAAACCACAGGGTCTGTGATAAGGACAAGCGCGTCTATTTTGTCAGTGAAAAAGATAATGACCCCGCCAGTTTCGGCCGCACCTTGCTTTCGCTATGTCACATCGGCGGTAAGCAGGAAAATATCAGCTGTGAGAATTTCTATTATTACAACCGGAAAACGTTATGAAGTATAAACGCCTTATTTTGATTGCATTGGCGGTCGTCGTCGCAGGAGGACTGTTACACGCTCTGGGCGCTGACGATGACCTTTTCAACCGAACGCCGCAGATAGATTGCAAAGCGTTAACGGTAAATAATCTTGATGACGACAATCAACGCATCAGATTTTCCCTCAACGTGCGTGCACGCTTATTCGGTAAGGGACAGGGAATATTGAATTATGAGGGGTATGCAAATTATAACGGGAGTGACAGTTATTTCGCTCGCACCGTTTATCTTAGCCATGCACAGCGGGTGGGAAGAGATGCCTACCGTTATCAAATTGACGATGTGGTTAAATCGCCACTAGACCAGACCCAGGAAGCGGTGTTTAACGAATTTTGGAGCGAAAACACCGCCGACAAAAATGTGCTCTTGCTTGCGGTGACCCCTATAACGCCTAATACCTGTCTTTTTAGCAGCGCCTTCTCTCCCCAGTTTACCTGCATCGCGCAATAAACGTTGCCCCCGCAGGCATGACCAGCAGGGGACGGCCCCCTGCTGGCGGATGACATCAGTCTGAACACTTAAAACCGGCTTCAGCGGTCTCAATAGCCTTTTCCAGCTTCTCTCTATAAAAGTGTGCGCAATTAAGCTTAAGACGAGAGCGCGGGAGGGTGTCTGCGGTGGCGCTGGGACAGCGCTACCGCTTGCGGCGTTAGGCGTTGGGACGGAAGCGGTTAACCAGGGGGTGCCACGGCATGGCGGCATCTTCCTTATAAAGAGAGTGAGAAAGATAGCGCTGCGGTGATGTGCCAGTGAGAATTTATCGGTCATAATACCGCTTTCGCCAGTGATTGCGGCAACCCCGGCGGCCCTCTACGGCAATCAGCCAACATGAACGAGGACAATGCTACCGGAACGCGCAGCGGCCACGTTGAACCTACCCCATACCGGTCAGGTATGACAAATATCGTCCACGGCATAACAGGAAAGAACTATGACCTCGATAACGATTTATCACAACCCTGCATGCGGCACGTCGCGCAAAACGCTTGCGTTAATCCGCGACAGCGGCGTTGAACCGACCGTGATCCTCTATCTCAAGCAGCCCCCCAGCCGGGCGCAGCTGAAAGAGATGCTTAACGCCATGGGATTAAGCGCGCGTGACCTGTTGCGCGCCAAAGAAGATCAGTACCGGCAAGAGGGTTTGGATGCGGATAATCTCAGCGAAGACTTTCTTATCGAGGCGATGCTTAAGGCGCCTATCCTGATTAACCGACCCATCGTGGTCTCACCGCTCGGCACCCGGCTCTGCCGTCCCGCGGAAACCGTGCTGGAGATTTTACCCCCGCCGCAATAATGGGCGTTATTGCCAAAGGGGCATTGCCGCCATCTCGGCAGGGTCCGGATCGGTTGCCATTGCGCGCTGGATAAAAGGCGGGTGAGTCGGCGATGACGCCTGCGGTGACGGTGACGATGACTCCACGGCGCTATTATGGCGGGTAGGGGCGCGATGTTGCGATATACCGGCCTCGGCAGTAGACGGCGGCAATAAGCATTCCCGTCGCGAAAGCAAATTAACGGCGGCAAACGTTAGCGCGTATTATTGTTGTAATTTGGGCAAGTGCTGCTTGGAGACAAGACAACACCTTCGTTCAAACTGCTATTTTGCATGACTGGAGAAGGATAATAGCTTATCCTGCATTCAGGCATTTATTAAATGCGTACGACGATTTGTTCCAGGCATGAAGACGAACTTAACGCTTTAATGGTTGCAGTAATTAACTTTGTGCTTAGGATAAAGTCAATAAATCTGCCTTCCATTTGGCCAATTTTTTACAGGGGAGATAATATTATCACTCTGCCGCGACTCATGGTTTATTCCGTGAAGTTAATCGGGAACGGCAGTGAGATAGATTGTATTTTAGACAAATAATGGCGAATATTTGCTCGGAATCGCATAAAATAAATAATAATTTTATACGCCATGCACAGCGCGCAAAATGATTTAAACCACGGTTTTTTGCTTCGCCTGTGGCGACCCGTTTAAAAAATCCTGCGTTCCCCCTTTTTTTTCTGACACGACCGCAGCGGGAAGGTTTTGCGTAACTGCGCCGGCCACGCTTTTGGACAAATAACATTGTAATTGGGCTTAAAGCTAAGGTGGAATAACGAAAATGCAACCATGGTAACATGAATGCAATAAGCAATCATTTATATTGACATTCATGCTGATGCTATTGCCTTTGCACAACGCTACCCCGGCCGCAATAGTACACAAACGGTTACTCTTCAGCGCTAAACACCAACACTCTTGCGACGGTTTCTTGAGCGTAGATTACGCTTGCCATCCTCCTAATGCCGCCTAAGGCGCCTATAACGAGCGTTGACAGGTGAAACTGGTGCCATTTCTGCTTAAAAAATGCTCATTACGACGTGCTCGGCTATTTCGTCTGGTAATTTATCTATTCTTGGTATTGTTGACTGTAAGATAACGAAAGTTAGAAATTTGATCTGCCAAAATGAGTATTTTAGAATTAAATCACTAATTTTGGAGTTTTATCATACGATTGCCGGGCGATTCTGAGGTGGCAAAATGGTTGACTCGGATGTGAAATCTGCTAGCGGTCAAAGAAAAATTAGCTAAAATGTTCAAAAAACGTGATGTATATCACGTTTTTAGTGAATCTTTCCACTTCACTGATTGTGTAACAGCCAGATTCAGCGGTAGAGTCAGCCAACTTTCGGATTAATCGTATTATTTGTTACTGAATCTCATGGATGAGTCCTGGAGTGCCGGCAAGGCTAACGTCAGCGGCTCTGCTTTTGTTGCCTCACTATTTGCAGACGGTAATAACGGCGTACGCTCTGAAAGTACGCTGGCCACGTGATCACAGATTGGCCAATACCCTGTTCTAATGATCACATCCTCCTATTCCAGGGAGATAATGATGACCCGACTACACCTAAACATAGTCATTAGGGATGTAAAATGAATACCAGTGAAGTGCTGAAGAATATTTACAGTATCAATCTGTCTTATTTATCACTAGCGCAACGTTTGATTCAAAATGATAAATCCTCTGCGATGTTTCGCTTGGGTATTAGCGAAACCATGGCAGAGACTTTGCAGAAATTAACCATGGCGCAAATGGTAAAATTAGCAGAAACAAATCAGCTTCTCTGCGTGTTTCGTTTTGAAGATCCGAAAGCAATTACACAACTGACACAAGATTCACGGGTAGAAGATCTTAATCAAATACACGCCAGTATTTTGTTGTCCAGCCGACTAAATGAGCAATTAACGACGAAAGCTGGCTCAACGCCTAAAAGAAAGAGTTAAACATGGCCGAAAAAAGTATTGTCCAAGAGGTAAAAGAAATCCAGCTTGCAATGGAGTTGATTTCTCTTGGCGCACGGTTGCAGATGCTGGAAAGTGAAACGCAGCTTAGCCGGGGTCGGTTGATAAAGCTTTACAAAGAGATTCGTGGTAATCCGCCTCCGAAGGGGATGCTGCCGTTCTCCACTGATTGGTTTATGACCTGGGAACACAATATTCACTCGTCGATGTTCTACAACATCTACCAGGTGCTGCTGAATCACGGGCGTTGCTCGTGGGTGGAGGCCGTGATTGGCGCCTATCGCCTCTATCTGGAGCAGTGCCCGGAGCAGGATGGCGATATTCCGCTTCTGGCACTGACCCGCGCCTGGACGCTGGTAAAATTTGTCGACAGCGGCATGCTGCAACTGACCCCCTGTGCCCACTGTCATGGACATTTTATCACTTACACTCACCAGCCAAGTCAGAGTTTTGTGTGCAGTCTCTGCCAGCCGCCGTCGCGGGCGGTAAAAAGACGTAAACTTTTGCCGGATGCTGCCGATAATAGTCCTATGTTGTCAGATGAGCGGGGGGGGCGTCGCGGTTTGACGGCCTGCGTCAGCAGGGTGACTGCCCCCACGCCGCCGCGGCGGAGAGGGGGGGGGGTAGCCTAGTGCCGATTGTCGATCTCAGGATCAAATTCGCGCAAAGCGACATCAGCTATAACGACAATACGGTGGTGATAGTACTGAACCTACAACAGCGGGTGGTGGGCATTGTGGTGGACGGCGTATCCGATGTCTTGTCCCTGAGCGCCGAACAAATCCGGCCGGCGCCCCAGTTCGCGGTGACGCTGGCGACGGAGTATCTGACCGGTCTGGGATCGCTGGAGGACTGTATGCTGATCTTGGTGGACATTGAGCGGTTGCTAACGAGCGAAGAGATGGCGCTGGTGGACAGCGTTGCCTGATGGTAGGGGCTGGACGACGAAAGGCGGAAGCGGGGCTTCCGCCTTTTTTTCTGCCGCCGGCCATAAAGTTTGCCGGACCCATGCCGATAAAACAGCATTAGGTAAATCAGGAACCAATGACATGTTAAACAGAATGAAAGTGGTTAACGTTATTTTAATCGCCCTGGTGTGCTATGGCTTGATTCAAATAATTAGCGGCGGATTATTCTATTCGGTCCAGACGTAGGACAGACAATATTTCAAGGTTTACCAAAATCTGCGCGAACAGCAAACGCAGCTCAGCGCCAGCTGGGTAAGCATCCTGCAGGCGCGTGACGGCTTCAATCAGGCGCGCATTTCGGTGCTCAACGGCGCCGGCCCGGAGGAGTTGCGCCGGCAAACGGCGGCCGCGCTGGGTAATGCGCAGAAAACCTTTAGCCGCTTTGCCGCACTGGTGCAGGCAGACACGGCGACACCCGACAATTTTGCCACCCTGCAGAGCACCTTTACCCGCCTGCATGACCAACTGAAGCAGGCCACTCTCTCGCTGCAAGACAGCGGCGACGACACCGTCGACGGCGCGGCGCTGCAAACGCCGCTGACGCAATTCGACGCCGCCTATCGCCAGTATTTGAACGGCAATAGCCGCCAGTTCGACCAGGCGGTGGGGCAAACCGGCCATGTCATTTACCGCTCGGTGGCCATCATGCTCGGCATCTTCCTGTGCGCGGTGGAGGTGGGCGGCCGGGTGCTGATGACGCCGCTGCACCGCATTATCGAACACATACAGCGCATTGCCGCCGGGGATCTGACCGAACGTTTGGCCATCGACAGCCGCAATGAGATGGGCACGCTGGCGCACAATGTGCGTCAGATGCAGCAGAGCCTTATTGATACGGTACGGACGGTACGCGGGAGCGCCGACGGTATTTACAGAGGCACCGGCGAAATCGTTGCCGGTAATAATGATTTGTCCGCGCGCACTGAACAACAGGCGTCGGTGCTGGAAGAAACGGCCGCCAGCATGGAGCAGTTGACCGCCACCGTGAAGCAGAACGCCGATAACGCGCGTCAGGCGAAACAGTTGGCGATGAATGCCTCGGACACCGCGCGGCACGGTGGCAAAGTGGTGGACAACGTCGTCCATACCATGCAGGACATTGCCGGCAGTTCGCAAAAAATCGCCGATATTACTGGCGTCATTGACGGTATCGCGTTTCAGACCAACATCCTGGCGCTGAACGCGGTGGTGGCCGGCGAGGTACGTAATCTGGCCCAGCGTAGCGCCCAGGCTGCCAAAGAAATTAAAACCTTGATCGACGATTCGGTCAGCCGGGTGGAAGAAGGCTCGGTGCTGGTGGAAAGCGCCAGCGAAACCATGCAGGAGATCGTCACGGCGGTGACCCGGGTGACCGACATTATGGGCGAAATCTCGTCTGCTTCCGACGAACAGAGCCGCGGCATCGATCAGGTTGGCCAGGCGGTTATCGATATCGATCGCGCGACGTCGCAAAACGCCGCCATGGTGCAGCAGTCTGCCGCCGCGGCGGTAAATTTACAGCAGCAGGCCGAACGGCTGACCCAAGCGGTGTCGGTATTCCATCTGGACGCGGCGGCCGCGCCGTCGGACAGCGGACCTAAACCGACCCCCGAGGCGCAAACCCCTACCC
The DNA here is from genome assembly GCA_014839585.1 of Pseudomyrmex concolor. Taxonomy (NCBI): domain Eukaryota; kingdom Metazoa; phylum Arthropoda; class Insecta; order Hymenoptera; family Formicidae; genus Pseudomyrmex; species Pseudomyrmex concolor. The sequence goes on along the minus strand of QVOB01026630.1, from coordinate 37,032 downwards.
GCAAACCCCTACCCGCAAACCCGAGGCTGTCACCAGCCGGACGCCGGCGCGCGCGCCGGTCAGCGCCGCGCTCTCGGCCGACAATTGGGAAAGTTTCTAAGCGTATTGATCTATTTATTTGTAGCTACGGTAAGGGGTTTTCGATGTTATCGCGTATCAAAATTTCCACCAGTCTGGTGGTGTTGGTGGTGCTGTTTGGCCTGATGCAGGTGGTGGTGGCCGCTGTTTCCTACTATAACCTGCGCAGCGGTACCGAGCTTAATCAGAGCGTGCAACGGGTCAATCAGCAGCGCAACAACCTGAACCAGACCTGGTCCAGCTTACTGCAAACCCGCAACACCCTGAACCGGGCGGCAACGCGTTATGTTTACCACAGTCCGCTGACGCTGATTACGCCGCTGATGGACAGCGCCAAGCAAACGCTCGCTGAGGCGGAAAAGCAATTCAAATCCTATAGCACAATGCCGGCCGGCGACGCCCGCGGGCAAGCCCTGCATGAGCGGACGGTACAGGCGTTTAATGGCTTAACCGAAAACCTGCAGGGGTTGATTGATTTTCTCGATAACGGCAACGTCGACGCCTTTATCGCCAGCCCGACCCAGGGTACGCAGGATGCCTTTGAAGCCGCGTTAAAAGCCAACCTGTCTTCGCTCGATGCCAGTATTGACGTGGCGGGCAGAGAGATTGTCGATATCAATGTCTACTCCGGCTGGCTTAATGGCGTCTTTGTGTGCGTCGCGCTGGGGCTGGCGGTGCTGGCGCTGATCTGGCTGAAACGCATGTTGCTGCGGCCGCTGACCGAGATGCGCGATCACTTCGACGCTATCGCCCGCGGCAATCTGAGCCGGCATATTCTGGTACACGGTAGTAATGAAATCAGCCAGCTGTTTCGCCAATTGCAGGCAATGCGCGACGAGCTGGCCGGGACGGTCAGCGCGGTACGAAACGGTACCGATGACATGTTGAGCGGCGTGTCGGAGATTATCGCCAGCAACAACGATCTGTCCTCGCGTACCGAGCAACAGGCGGAGTCGCTGGAAGAAACCGCTACCAGTATGGAACAGCTTACCTCGACCGTGAAACAGAACGCCGGGAACGCCCATCAGGCGAGCGATCTGGCCAGGGCGGCGTCTTCGGCGGCCAACAAGGGTAACTCCATCACCGGCGATGTGGTGAAACATATGGCCGAGATTAACGCCAGCTCGCTGAAAATCGGTGACATCATCGGCGTGATTGACGGTATCGCTTTCCAGACCAACATCCTGGCGCTAAACGCCGCGGTGGAAGCGGCGCGCGCCGGTGAACAGGGGCGCGGGTTTGCGGTGGTGGCGGGCGAAGTGCGCAATTTGGCCCAGAGCAGCGCCCAGGCGGCCAAGCAAATCAAGGGCCTGATCGCGATGAATCGGTCAGCCGGGTACAGCAAGGCTCGCGCATGGTGACCGCTGCCGGCGATACCATGAACGAAATCGTGCGCTCGGTTACCCGCGTGTCGGACATCATGGGCGAGATCGCCTCCGCTTCCGATGAGCAGAGCCGCGGCATTGAGCAAGTGGCGACCGCCGTCATACAGATGGATACCGTGACGCAGCAAAGCGCCGCACTGGTACAGCAAACCGCCGCCGCTTCGGAGGCGTTGGGCGCACAGGCGGAAGCGCTGATGCAAAATGTCCAGGTCTTTACGTTGCAGGCCGATGCGTCTGCGGCATCAGGGGAGCCCGCGCACGCCGGCGGCAGCCCGCAGACTCTGCAAACGCTGGCCGTCTGACCAGACTGCGAGCGCCAGCGCCTTGAGTGAGACCTGTTTATGCCCAACCAAAGACGTGCTGTTCCCCGCACTGTATTTTCGGCGGAGCGCGTGACGCTGTCGGATGCGCAATTTCAGCGCATCAGTCAGCTAATTTATCAACGGGCCGGCATTGTGCTGGCCAGCCATAAGCGTGACATGGTGTTTAACCGGCTGGTCAGGCGTCTGCGGGTGCTGGGGTTGCCGGATTTCGCCAGCTATTTGGCCCGGCTGGACGCCGCTTCCCGCAGCGGCGAATGGCAGGAATTTATCAATGCGCTGACCACCAACCTGACGCAGTTTTTTCGCGAGGCGCATCACTTTCCGGTGCTGGCCCGCCATGCCCGCGATCGGCCGGCCGGATACAGCGTCTGGAGCGCCGCGGCCTCGACGGGCGAAGAACCGTATTCCATCGCCATGACCCTGCAAGAGACGCTGGGCGTGGGGAACCAGGCGCAGATCCTCGGCAGCGATATCAATTCCCGGGTGCTGGAAACGGCGCGCAACGGCATCTACCGCGAAGAAGATTTGCGCGGACAGAGCCTCCTGCAACGTCAGCGTTTTTTTCTGCGCGGTACCGGCCCCCAGCAGGGAATGGCGCGGGTACGGCCGGAGCTGGTGGCCCGGGTGCGTTTTATCGCGCTGAATCTGCTGGCGCCCGAGTGGGATCTTCCCGGCCCGTTTGACGCCATCTTTTGCCGTAATGTCATGATTTACTTTGATAAGCAGACCCAGGGGCAAATCTTGCGCCGCTTCGTGCCGCTGCTTAAGCCCGGCGGGCTGCTGTTTGCCGGCCATTCGAAAAATTTCAGCCAGATCAGTCGGGATTTCACCCTGCGCGGCCAGTCGGTCTATGTTCTGGCGAGGGAGACAGCATGAACAAAATTCGAGTCATGTGCGTGGACGATTCCGCCATGATGCGACAGCTCATGACCGAGATAGTCAACAGCTTCCCCGATATGGAAATGGTGGCCACCGCGCCGGACCCGATTATCGCCCGGGATTTGATTAAGCGGTTGAATCCGGCGGTGTTGACGCTGGACGTGGAAATGCCGCGTATGGGCGGTCTGGATTTCCTGGAAAAACTAATGCGCCTGCGGCCGATGCCGGTGGTTATGGTGTCCTCGCTGACCGGACGCGGGTCGGAAATCACGCTGCGCGCGCTGGAACTGGGCGCGGTGGATTTCGTGACGAAACCGCAGTTGGGGTTGCGTGATGGCATGTTGCAGTATCGGGACATTATTGGCGAGAAAATCTGCACGGCGGCCCGCGTCCGGCTGCCGCCGCATCGCCCGAAGCCGTCGGCGCCGGTGATCCTGGACGGTCCGCTGCTCAGCAGCGAAAAGCTGTTTGCCATCGGCGCCTCTACCGGCGGCACCGAGGCGATTCGCCAGGTGCTGGAGCCGCTGCCGGTGACCAATCCGGCGCTGCTGATTACCCAACATATGCCCGCCGGCTTCACCTGTTCGTTCGCCAATCGGCTAAACAAACATTGCCAGATTGCGGTGAAAGAGGCGGAGGAAGGGGAGCGGGTATTACCGGGACACGCCTACATCGCCCCCGGCACCCGCCATATGGAACTGGCGCGCAGCGGCGCCAACTATGTGATCCGGCTGCACGATGGACCGCCGGTTAACCGCCATCGTCCTTCTGTGGACGTGCTGTTCTATTCTGTGGCGAAATTCGCCGGCCGCAACGCCGTTGGCGTTATTTTGACCGGCATGGGCAACGATGGCGCGGCGGGCCTGCTGGCGATGCGCCAGGATGAGGCCAGCTGCGTGGTCTATGGGATGCCGCGCGAGGCGGTAGCGCTGGGCGCCTGCAATGAAGTGGTGCCGCTGGCGCAAATCGGTACCGCTCAGGCGTTACGTATCTAAAGCCCGGCAGGGTACAAAGGGTGTGAGGAGGAGTGATGGCAGATAAAGAACTCAGGTTTTTGGTGGTGGACGATTTTTCCACCATGCGGCGCATTGTGAGCAACTTGTTGAAAGAGCTTGGATTCAATAATGTTGAAGAGGCTGAGGACGGCGCCGATGCGCTGGTCAAGCTGAAAGCGGCGCCGTTCGACTTTGTGATTTCCGACTGGAATATGCCGAACATGGATGGATTGTCTTTGTTGCAGGCCATTCGCGCCGACGGCGCCATGGCGGCGATGCCGGTACTGATGGTGACCGCTGAAGCCAAAAAGGAAAACATCGTGGCGGCAGCGCAGGCGGGCGCCAGCGGCTATGTGGTGAAACCGTTTACCGCGGCCACCCTTGAGGAAAAGTTGAGCAAAATTTTCGATAAACTGGGCATGTAACCAGGAGCGACCATGACGACCCCAATGGATATCTCAGACGCTAACGGTACGGATATCATCGCCCGCATCGGACAATTGACCCGCATGCTGCGTACCAGCCTACGCGAGCTGGGTCTGGAGCAGGCGATCGCGCAGGCGGCCGAAGCCATCCCCGATGCGCGCGATCGGCTGGATTATGTGGTGCAAATGACCGCTCAGGCGGCCGAACGGGCGCTGAATTGCGTCGAGGCCGCGCAGCCGCGCCAAACCGCGCTTGAGCAAGGGGCGCGCACGCTGACGTCGCGCTGGGATGCGTGGTTCGCCGAGCCGATGCTGCTGGAACAGGCCCGCGAGCTGGTGGATGAAACGCGCTAGTATCTGGCCGGTGTGCCGGAGCAGACCGCTTTCACCCACGCCCAATTGCTGGAAATTATGATGGCGCAGGATTTCCAGGATCTGACCGGGCAGGTGATAAAACGCATGATGGATGTGGTACAGGAAATCGAAAAACAGCTGCTGATGGTGCTCCTGGAAAACATGCCCGAGAAGCCGATCCAGCCGCGGGGTAGTGAACGGCTGCTCAATGGCCCGCAAATGGATCATACCGCCGCCGGCGTGGTGGCGAATCAGGATCAGGTGGACGACCTGCTCGACAGCCTCGGTTTTTAAGACCGACGTCTGCCGGCGTCACCTGTCTATCCGCTGAATAGCCTGCGGTTTAGCCTTATGTTCGCGCCATAAAAATAGCGCCATTTTTGGCATTCTTGCGCCCATTATTCCAACCGGCGCTGTGCTTGCGGGATCCTGGATGACGGAAGACAGTGATTTAGAAAAAAGCGAGGCGCCCACACAGCACCGGCAGGAAAAAGCCCGTGAAGAGGGACAGATTCCCCGATCGCGCGAGCTGACCTCTATGCTGATGCTGCTGGTGGGGTGCGCCATGCTCTGGCTGGACGGCGCTTACCTGGCCCGCCAACTGGCGGCGATGCTCGCCCAGGGCCTGCATTTCGATCATGGTCTGATTGGCAACGATCGCCAAAGTTTGACTGCCGCCGCTCCGCTGCTCAGCCAGACCGTTCTGGCGCTGATACCGCTGTTCGCCGGGCTGATTCTGGTGGCTCTCGGCGCGCCGATGTTGCTGGGTGGGATTACGTTCAATCCGTCGTTGATCAAGTTTGATATCAAAAAAGTCAATCCGCTCAGCGGACTAAAGCGGATGTTTTCCTCGCAGGTCTTGGCGGAGCTGTTCAAGGCGATACTGAAAGCGGTGGTATTTGGCTGCGTCATCGGCGGCTTTTTATGGCACAACTGGCCGCGCATGCTGCATCTGGTTATGGAGCCCGCGGTGCCGGCGCTGGGTTATGCCATGTGGATCATCACCGCCTGTATGCTGTTTATCATCGTCGGCCTTAGCCCAATTGTCGGTTTCGACGTGTTCTGGCAACTCTGGAGCCACCTGAAAAAACTGCGCATGAGCCGTCAGGATATCCGTGATGAATTCAAAAATCAGGAAGGCGATCCCCATGTTAAAAACCGCATCCGCCAGCAGCAACGGGCCATGGCCCGGCGCCGTATGATGGCCGATGTGCCCAAGGCGACCCCACCCATTTTGCGGTGGCGCTGCGCTATGAGGACGGTAAACGCAGCGCGCCGGAAGTGCTGGCCAAAGGCGTTGGCGAAATCGCGTTGCGTATCCGCGCGGTGGCGGCGGAGCACCGCATTCCGCAGTTGGAGGCGCCGCCGCTGGCCCGCGCGCTGTATCGCCACAGCGAAATAGGCCAGACCATCCCCACCGCGCTGTACGCGGCGGTGGCCGAGGTATTAGCCTGGGTTTACCAGCTGCGTCGCTGGCAGCGCCAAGGGGGCTTCATGCCGAAAAAACCCATCGACCTACCAGTGCCAGAGGCGCTGGATTTTGATCCCGAGAAAGAGTGATATGGCTAATCTGGTTGCGCTACTGCGCTTGCCCACCACGATGAATACCGGTCAGTGGCAGATCCTGACGGGACCGGTGTTGATCCTGATGATCTTGTCGATGATGGTGCTGCCGCTGCCGGCCTTCATCCTGGATCTCTTGTTTACCTTCAATATCGCGCTGTCGATCATTGTGCTGCTGGTGGCGATGTTCACCCGCCGCACGCTCGATTTCGCCGCTTTTCCCAGCCTGCTGCTGTTTTCCACGCTGCTGCGCCTGTCGTTGAACGTGGCCTCCACGCGGATCATTTTGCTGCAGGGCCATACCGGCGCAGATGCGGCGGGAAGGGTGGTAGAGGCCTTCGGCCATTTCCTGGTCGGCGGCAATTTCGCCATCGGCATCGTGGTGTTTATCATTTTGGTGGTCATCAATTTTACGGTCATCGCCAAGGGGGCCGGGCGCATTGCCGAAGTGGGCGCCCGATTCGTGCTCGACGGTATGCCCGGCAAACAGATGGCTATCGACGCGGACCTCAATGCCGGCCTTATCGGCGAGGACGAGGCGAAAAGCCGCCGCAGCGAGGTTACCCAGGAAGCCGACTTTTACGGCTCGATGGACGGCGCCAGCAAGTTTGTGCGCGGCGATGCCATTGCCGGCATATTGATTCATGGTTACCAATATCGTCGGCGGTCTGATGGTCGGGTTATTGCAGCATGATATGGCGTTGGGGCAGGCCGCGCAAAGCTATACCCTCTTGACCATCGGCGATGGATTGGTGGCGCAAATCCCGGCGCTGGTGATCTCCACCGCCGCCGGCGTGATCGTGACCCGCGTCGGTACCCATCAGGATGTCGGCCAGCAAATGGTCAGTCAACTGTTCAGTAAACCGCAGGTGATGTTGCTGGCCGCCGGCGTGCTGGGGCTGGTGCCCGGGATGCCCAATCTGGTATTCCTGTTATTCACTGCCCTGTTGCTCGGGCTGGCCTGGTGGCTCAAGGGCCGGCTGGATGCGCCGGCGCCGGCCACCGCGCCGGTGGCCCGACGTGAGGACAGTCCGCAGATGGCCGAGGCCAGCTGGCGCGACGTACAGTTGGAAGATCCGCTGGGCATTGAAGTGGGTTACCGGTTAATTCCCATGGTGGACGCGCTGCAAAACGGCGAACTGCTGGGTCGGATCCGCAGCATCCGTAAGAAATTCGCCCAGGAAATGGGCTTTCTGCCGCCGGTGGTGCATATTCGCGATAATTTGGAAATGCAGCCGGCGGCGTACCGCATTTTGCTCAAAGGGGTGGAGATCGGTCGCGGCAAAGCCTTTCCCGGCCGCTGGATGGCGATCAATCCCGGCAAATGAGGAAGGGGCATTGAGCGGCGATGTGACCCGCGATCCGGCCTTTGGCCTGCCGGCGGTGTGGATTGATAGCGGACTAAAAGAGCGGGCGCAGATTCAAGGTTATACCGTGGTGGAAGCCAGTAGCGTGGTAGCGACCCATTTAAACCATCTGATAGGCAAATACTCCAGCGAGCTGTTGGGACGGCAGGAAACGCAGCAGCTGCTGGCCCGCTTTTTACGCCGCGCGTTGCCGCAGCTGGCCGTGCTCTCCACGCAGGAAATCAGCGATGAACGACGTTTGCGGATGACCGCCGTGATTGGCGGGCAGGAGTAATGGGACGGCGGCATGGGAGGTCCGTATCGGCCTGCTGGCTCTTGTGGCTGCTGGCGATAGCGCCGATGGTGCGGGTCGTGGACGGCGCCTGGCAGGGGAGCGGCACGCAGTTAATCCTTGCCCAGCGCGGTGGCGCCGTTGCCAGTCCGGCCCTGCGCCCGCTCCGTCCGCCGCCGGCGGATGCCGTTGTCACCTCCGTCAGCTGGCATATCGAGAGCGAACGACCGCTGCCGACGGGCGTACGGCTGGCGATTTGTCTGGGGGGGGGGGACGTTGTTTCTTTCCCGATGGATTGGCCGGGCGCAACCTGGCGCTGACGGGGCAGCCCGCCGGCAATCCGGCGACGCTGTGGCTGAAATGGCCGGGGCGTGGAGCGATTGTGCCGCCGGTGCGTCTGCTGCGCTATCGGCTACTGATAAACTACCAAAGCGCCGGGAAGGGCGTCGTTACACGCTGAATGGGACCACAAGCTGAATATCGCGACGTGCTGATTGGTGACCACCTGCTAGATGGCGTTACACGCTGAATGCGACCACCAACGGAATAGCGCTAGACGCTGAATTTGGGACCCAGCAATGCCTGCGCGCTGGCGTGGCCCTTGGGATCGTACAATTCTGCTCAGGCTGCGCTGCTCCGTCATGGAGGACAAGCCGCGCTGATTCAATTTGAGATGAACATCCAGCAGCAGGCCGTTACGCTGATTGCGCTGCTGCAGCCGTGCGGGTCTGGTCGACGATAGTCTCCCATCCGGCCTGAAGACCGGCATCGTTGACGTAAGACGCCTGCAACCCCGTCTCTTGTTCCAGCGTCTGACGCTGATGATTCATATGCTGTAGCGTGCTGAGTTGCTCATCTTTGGTTTCGGTGGTGCGGTGCAGCAGTGGCGCATTGACCTGTCCGGCGCTTAATAATTTCTGTTCCTGGGCAAGCGTTGCCTCCAGCTCGGTCAGCAAGTTCGGCCATCGCGGCCAGCAAAGTTTCCAACCTTTTCATGGCTTAATCATCCAACATCGATTGCGCCTGGCTTATCAGCGAATCGGCGATTTTACCGCTATCCATGGTCAGGGAGCCGTCACGAATGGCGTCTTTGATACGCTCGACTTTGGCCACATCGATATCCTGACTGTCTTGTTTTTGCGGTTGATCCAGCGTGTCGCTCAGACTGACCGTGCTTTTGTTCTCTTGGTTCCCGGCGCTGGCGGCAGTCTTATTTTTCTGCGCCTGAACGGTGTTGCCGTCGATGTTTTGCAGCGGTGCCAGGGATTGAACAGGACGGCTACTCTCAATACTCATACAAGCCTCGCTTACGTTGAGTTCGGTAATTGGAACGGCGCTATTGCTTAACTATCGGCGCCAGGCGCGAAAACTTTAGTCATTTATAATAAGACGCGCACTTGTCCGGCGGTAGTGACCGTGCCGCTGACCTGTTGGCCGGAATCCATTTTCACCCTGATGGTGTCGTTGGCGGCGCCGTTGCCAAGGGCTTTGCCTAAACTGTGCAGTGCGAAACCGTCGCCGCCGGCGATGACCGTCACCCTCTGTCCCGAGTGAATAAGCCAGGCGCGACGCAGCATGGCGGCGGTCAGCGGCTGGCCGCTGCCGATGACGCGCTCGCTAACGCTGCCGGTGACCGCGTCGCGATCGCGCAACGGCGGCACCGGCAGCAGATCCAGCCGGCCGGTGCGCCAGTCAATGTCGTCATCGCTGAGCGTCTGGCGCGCCGCAATGGGCCGCGCCGCTACCAGATAGCGATCGGTCACCTGCACCGAGACCTGTAGGTAACGCGTCTGGCAGCCGCATACCATGCGCAGACTGAGATTGCCCATCACCCGGGTGCGCGAAGGCAGTGAAAATAACGGCTGCGCGCAGGTCAATCGCCGTTCGGAGGGCGTCATTACCTGCACCTGCAGCGACAACGGCGCCGGAGTGAATTGGCGCTGCATAAACGCCGTTAGCTGCGCTGTCAGCGTCTCTTCGGCGGCGGCCTGGGTGGCGCTGAGCAGCGGTCAGCCGCCAGCCGTGCTCGATATTCCATGCTTCGCTGACGCGGTTGGCAATGATCGCAGCGACGCTGAACACCGCCAGATTGCCGATACAATTGAACAGCTGATTTAAAGGAGACCAGCCTGCCGCGGATATGCGCCGGCGAGACTTCGGCAATATACAGCGGGGCGATGGTGGTTTCGACGCCGATACCGATACCGACCGCTATACGGAACCAGACCAGCATATCGGCCGACGTGGCCAGCGCTTCGCCCAAAACGCCAAATAGAAAAATAAGGGCGGTCAGCAGCAGGACTTTCTTGCGGCCAATGGCATCGGAAAGCGGGCCGGCTACCGCAACGCCGATGATACAGCCGATAATGATGGAGGAGGTGACCCAGCCAATACCGTCGGCGTCGAGGGTAAATTTACTTTGTAGAAAACCGACCGAGCCGGAAATACTGCCGTTATCGAAGCCAAATAAAAAACCGCCCACGGCGGTAACGAAGGTTATCAATAAAACGTTGCGCATATAAGCGCTATTGGCTGCGATGTGTGTGTGCGTGACCATATAACTCTCCGTTATTCAGTGGGGGAGTGAGGATCTTTGAGATAAGCGGTCGAAACGGCATGTACCGCGCATTGTTGTTGTAAAGCGTCGATAGCGATATCCGGCGCCAGACCGGCGGTCAGGCTGGCGGCGTTGGCCGCGCCGCACGCCGCCGCCAGCCGGAGATGGTCTGTCCAGGGGGCCGCGGGACGGGCGGTCAGACTGGCGATTAACCCCGCGCAGTGCGCATCGCCCGATCCCACGGCGCTGCGCGTGGCGACCCGGGGCGGAGTGATGGCGAACAGGCCATCAGGGGTAAAAGCCACGGTCGGATGGCGGCCGTTAGTGATGATGACGCAGCGCACGCCCTGTGCCAGTCACTGTTGCGACAGGGCGGCGAGCGACGCGTCGCTGACCTGTTGTAGTTCGTCCCGGTTGATCTTGATGATATCCGGGCGGTGCTGCGCGGCCTGTAACAGCGCTTCACCGTGGGTGTCCAATAGCGACAGCACGCCATACTCACGGGCCAGCGCGATCCAATCGCCGTACTCCCCGGCGTCCATTCCCGCCGGGAGCGAACCGGTGCACACCAGCGCGGCGCCGCCGGGCAGAATGTGGCGTAGCGCCTGGTGCAGTCGTGTTCGCTCCCCTGGCGCAATCGCCGGGCCGCGGACGTTATACACCGTGGCGTTATCCGCATTCTGCCGCTCGATAATGACTTCGCAAATGCGGGTGGCGCCGGCAATGTCGACCCACTGCCCCGGGAGATTTTCGTCTGCCAGCAGCGCGCGACAAAGTTCCCTCGTCGCCCCGCCCAGAAAACCCATCAGCGGCGGCGGGTAGCTCGCGAATCCGCCGGTGCGCAATTGGCGCAAAACGCCGATTTTGCTGGCGGAAATGAACGTGGCGGACGATAACGAGCCGTTTGTACTGTTCTCCGGCCATCATGACACCTGGCATTACGGCGTGATGGATAACGGCTCGGCTAACGCCACCATGATCGAAGTGGCTCGCGTCTGCGCCCGGGAACGTCATCTCTGGCGGCGCGGCTTGCGCATCTGTTTCTGGTCCGGCCATTCCCACGGTCGCTACTCCGGTTCCGCCTGGTATGCGGATGAACATTGGCACGAGCTCAATCGCCGTTGCGTGGCGCGTGTCAATATCGACAGCCCCGGGGGGACGGGCGCCGGCAATCTGGAGAACACCGGCGTGATGACCGAACTGCGTCCGCTGGCGGCCGGCGCAATTATGGCCGAGGCAGGGCAGGCTCTAGCCGGCAAGCGCAAGGCCCGCTCGGCGGATGAATCTTTTCAGGGCATCGGCATTCCCTCGCTATTTGGCTCTCTCAGCGGACAATCCGAGCTGGCGCCGGGAATGCGCAACGCCCTGGGCTGGTGGTGGCATACCCCCGATGACCTGCTGGACAAGATTGACGAGGCCAATTTGTGCCGTGACGCCCGCGTGGTGCTTGAGGTGCTTTGGCGATTGCTAAGTGATGAGGTATTGCCTCTCGACGAGGCGGGCAAAGCGGCAGAGCTGCACACGCAACTGGCGGCGCTGCAAACGGCGCTGAGTGACCGCTTCCCGTTGCAGGCGGTGACGGCGCAGGCGCAGCAACTGACTCAATCGCTACTGGCGCTGCAGGACTCGCGCTGCACGCCAAAACCCGACCGAATCAATGCCGCACTGATGGCGGTATCCCGCGTACTGGTCCCCCTCGATTACACCTACGGCAACCGTTTCGCGCACGACTCGGCGACGCAGGTGCCGGCCTGGCCGCTTCTGGAGCCTCTGCGCCGTCTGGCGGCCGCCGGCCATGAAGGACAGGACCATCGCTGGCATTTGGCGCGGGTAAGCGCGGTGCGGGCGAGAAGTCAGCTCGCCTTTCAACTGGCACAGGCGCAGGCGGTCGTTTTCGCCGCACTCAATGATTAATCGCCGCGACGGGATGGATAAAGGGAACCTGATGAACAGAGCAATGACATGTCTGGCGGCGCTGGCGCTGCTGTGGGGCGCCGCCGCCCGCGCGCGGCAATTGCTTAAGGACGCCGGTTATCCGCAGGGCTTCCGCCTGACCCTCCATTGCTACAACGATCGGTTCGCCGGCGATGCCCAGACCTGCCAGGCGGTCGCGGCGATGCTGACGGCGGTGGGCATCACGTCGCGGGTGGAAACCATGCCCAGCTCGGTGTTTTTCAAACGCGCCACCAGCGGCGGCGCAAACGGCGGACCGGGCTTCTCGATGTATATGGCGCTGTACGGGACGCCCACCGGCAATAGCACCAATTTTCTTATCACCACCGTTGAGACCTATGACAAAGCCAAGGGGCTTGGCATCAATAACCGCGGCCAGTACTCCAATCCGGCTATCGATAAGGTGATCGATGCTTCGCAAATCGCCTTTGACGACGCCGAAAACGAGAAATTACTGCTGCAGGCCACCCGGATGACCCTCGAGGACCAGGCGGTGATCCCGCTGTTTTTCCTCAAATCCTCCTGGGGCATTCGCGCCGGCTTAACGCTTGAGCCGCGCCGCGATGGCTTCACCATGGCGCGCAATATCCGCCGTCGTTAAGGCGCGAACACCTATCCGTTCATCCCCGGCGTCTGACGGCGCCGGCACCTGTGGCAATCAGAGGGGAGCGTTATGTTTGACAAACCACTGCAGCGGCGGACAGCCCTGAAGGGCGCCCTGGCCGGACTGGCATCGTTGTCGTTGGTCAGTCTGCCCGGTCGATTATGGGCGGCACCCGCCAAAACGCTGCGCATCGCGCTGTCGGCCGCGCCGACCACCGTCGACCCGCATTTGCAAAGTAATGTGCCCAATAATGCTTTGGCGACCCACATTTTCGATTCCCTGGTGGTGAACGATGCCAAATCGCAGTCGGTGCCCGGGCTGGCGTCCTCATGGAAAATCGTGGACGCTACCCACTGGGTATTCCAGCTGCGTCCCGATGTGACGTTTTCCGACGGCGCGCTGCTGACGGTAGACGATATTATCGCCTCCATTAACCGCGCCACCACTCTGCCGAGCACCGCCTCTTTTCGTACCTACACCCAGACCATCAAATCCATGGCCGCCGGGGAAAACAATCAGCTGTTGATTGAAACCCGCGCGCCGGATCTGCTGCTGCCGAATTCCCTGAGCCGCATTCGCATCATTGCCGCGAAATATCAGGATGCGCCGAGCAGCGATTTCAACAACGGTAAGGCCGCCATCGGCACCGGGCCGTTTGTGCTGGTGGAGTATGTGCCCGGCAACAAGGTCGTGCTGAAACGCAACGAACATTATTGGGGGGAGGCGTTCCCGTATGAGCAGGTCGAACTGCAGGTGATTTCCGACGAGGCGGCACGCCTGGCGGCATTGCTGTCCGGCAGTTTCGATCTGATTGAGGAGATTCCCTATCACGGCATCAAGCAGGTCGAGTCCTCCGGCCGTTTCCATATTCAGCGCGGCATTTCCAGCCGAGTGGTTTATCTGGCGATGGATCAGCAGCGCGAGGTGACACCGTTTATCAAAAGCCAATCCGGCCAGCTGCTGGAGAAAAACCCGTTGAAAGACCCCCGCGTGCGCCGGGCGCTGTTGCTGGCGATTAACCGCGCCGGCATCGTCAAACAAGTCATGGACGGCAATGCCCAGCCGGCGGCGCAATTTCTGCCGAATGGCGCGCCCGGTACCTCGCCGGATATTCAGGTTGATCCCTATGATGCGGCCGCGGCCAAGGCGCTGTTGGCGGAGGCTGGCTATCCCGAGGGGTTTCAACTGACGCTGCACGGCTCCAACGATCGCTATATCAACGACGCCAAGATAGTCCAGGCGATTGCGCAGATGTTCAGCCGTATCGGCGTGCAGACGCAGGTGGATGTCATGCCCTGGTCTGTCTATTCCGGGCGCAGCAGCAAGGCGGATTTCAGCGTATCGCTGGCGTCCTGGGGGGTGAACACCGGCGAAACCTCCAATCCGATGACCGCCACGGTCGCCACCTACTATAAGTCAAAGGGCATGGGCAGCAGTAATTACGGTCGTTATTCCAACCCGGAAGTGGATGAAAAGCTGCTTATCGCCAAAGCCACCATGGACGACGGCAAACGCAATGCGCTGCCGGCCGACATTTCACACATCCTGTTTACCGATCACGCCATTTTGCCGTTGCATTTCGAGGCGGTGGTCGTGGGCGCGCGCAAAGGGCTCAATTACACCCCGCGCGCGGATCAATACACCTTGGCCATGGGAGTGACTGAAGCATGAAACCCGATCTGCTCGCGGATGCCGTCGCCATTTATGACCTGGGACAGACCGCGATATTTTCCGCCCGCACCGATCCCCGTTTTCAATACTGTCTGTATGTGCCGCCCTGCGTCGCCGACGGTGCACCGGTGGAACTATTGGTGGCGGTACACGGCACCGGCCGCACCTCGTTTCTCGATTTCCGCGACGGCTTCGCCGAATTTGGTCGCTGGAACCGCTGCGCCCTATTTTCCCGGTAGGGGTGTGCGGCGACGGCGCGAGCAGCGGCTACAAATATCTTATCGAGGGCGATATTCGCTACGACCTGCTGCTGCTGGAAATGGTGGCGGAGGTGGCGGAAAAATACCGCCAGGACTGGCAGCAGTTCGCCATTTTCGGTTTCTCCGGCGGCGGTCATTTCAGCCACCGTTTCACCCTGTTACATCCTCAGCGCCTGTGGGCGGCGTCGATCGGCGCGCCGGGCTCGGTGACGCTGCTGGATCCCGACCGGGACTGGTGGGTCGGCATCCGCAATCTGCCGGCGCTGTTCGGCGTGACCTTCGATGCCGCCGCGCTGGCCGCCGTGCCGGTGCAGATGGTGGTCGGCGGCGCCGATCTGGAAACCTGGGAGATAACCCATAAAGAAGGTTCGCGGCATTATATGCCCGGCGCCAACGACGCCGTCGCCCTCCAGCGGATTAGCCATGCTGGAGCTGCTGCATATTCTGGAGAATTTCCTGCTGGGCACGCTGCGTCATGGAAGCGTGGAACATCTGCGCCTGCTGGCGGAGGCGATGAAGCGCATGACCATCGACAAAGATCGCTATATGGGCGATCCGGCCTATGTCGACGTGCCGGTCAAGATGCTGGTCGGGAAAGCCTATGCCGCGCAGCGGGCGGACGAGATCCGCGCCGGTCAGAGCGCCACCGTCATCCGGCCGGACAACGGCACCAGTCGCGACACCACCCATATTTCGGTGGTGGACCGCGACGGCAACGCGGTGGCTCTGACCCATACGTTGGGCAGTCCGTCCGGCGCCATTACAGAGGGGCTCGGCTTTATGTATAACGGCACCATGAGTCGTTTCGACCCGCGTCCCGGCCGCGCGGCCTCTATCGCGCCGGGTAAACGGCGGGCCAGCTCCGCCGCGCCGACCATCGTGTTCCGCGAGGGCAAACCCTTTGTGGTCATGGGGGCGCCGGGGGGCAGTTATATCGCACAGTCCATGGCACAGGGGATCATGAACATCATCGATTTCAATATGTCCATGCTCGAGGCGGTGAGCGCGCCGCGGGTGGTGGCGGTGTCCGACGCGCTGGATGTGTCCAACCGTATATTGCGTTCGGTGACCGATGCGCTGACGCAGGAAGGCTACGATGTGCGCCGCGCCTGGCAAAGCTACGCCTTCGCCGCGCTGCACGGTATCCGCATCGACAACGGCCGCTGTAGCGGCGGTGCCGATCCGCAGCGGGACGGCATGGCCATTTCGGTGTGACCCTGACGGACGTAACGATAGCCCGGCCGGAGTATCGGCGATGACGGATGAGGAAAAACTATGTGGGTATGGTTAACCAAGCGCCTGTTTCAGGCACTACTGGTCATAGTGGCGATGACCATCATCGTCTTTATCGGCGTCAATATGATAGGCAATCCGGTGGACATCCTGATTTCACCGGACGCCGATCAGGCCGAGCGGCTGAGAGTCATTCACCAATTGGGGTTGGACCAGCCGCTGTGGCGGCGATATCTGGCGTTCGTCAACGGCGCGCTGCACGGCAATCTGGGCGACAGCTATGTCTATAGCCAGCCGGCGCTAAAGGTTATTTTGCAGCGCTTTCCCGCCACCTTTGAGCTGGCGGTCACCGCCATGATTTTTGCGGTGATTATCGGTATCCCTCTTGGCCTGTACGCCGGGCTGCGGCCCCAAAGCCCGTTGGCGAAACTGCTGATGGCCGGCAGAATTCTCGGCTTTTCGCTGCCGACGTTTTGGGTCGGTCTGATGCTGATTATGGTTTTCGCCGTTCAGCTCGGCTGGTTGCCGTCCAGCGGACGCGGCGCGACCGTGACGTTGCTGCATGCCCAATGGTCTTTTCTCACCGTTGACGGCTGGCAACACCTCATTTTGCCGGCAATCAATTTGTCGCTGTTCAAATTGTCGCTGGTGATGCGCTTGACCCGCGCCGGCGTGCAGGAGGTGCTGCCGCAGGATTATATCCGCTATGCCCGCGCGCGCGGGCTGACGGAAACCCGGGTCATCGGCGTACATGTGCTGAAAAACATCATGATCCCGGTGGTGACGGTGGTCGGTCTGGAGTTCGGTTCGCTCATCGCCTTTTCGGTGGTGACGGAGAGCATTTTCGCCTGGCCCGGTATGGGCAAGCTCATCATCGACAGTATCAATGTCCTCGACCGGCCGATCATGGTGGCGTATTTGATGATGATCGTTCTGGTGTTTATTTGCATCAATTTGCTGGTGGATATCCTCTATTCGCTGCTCGATCCGCGCGTGCGGCTCAGTGCTAAAGGAAACGTGTAATGTCAGCCCTTTTTGAACCTGAAAGCGGCGCCGTGCCGCCTGGAGCCGAACAGCCGTGGCGGCGCTTGCTGCGGGAGTTCGCCCGCTCCAAGTTGGCATTGACCGCGCTGGTGGTGCTGATAGTGATTGTCCTTATCGCGCTGCTGGCGCCGCAAAATCCCTACGACCTGATGCAACTGGATATCATGGACGGTCTATTGCCGCCCGACAGCCCGGCGGGATCGGGCGGACGCACTTATTGGTTAGGCTCAGACGATCAGGGCCGGGATATGCTGTCGGCCATCATGTACGGGTTGCGTATCTCGTTAAGCGTCGGCGTCATGCCGGCGCTGGTGGCGGCGTTTATCGGCGTGTCCCTTGGCCTGTTCGCCGCCTACCGCGGCGGACGCGTCGAGAGCCTTATCATGCGGTTGGTGGATTTGCAGCTCTCCTTTCCGTCGATCCTGGTGGCGTTGATGATCCTGGCTTTTCTCGGCAAAGGCATCGCCAATGTGGTGCTGGCGCTGATTATCGTCGAGTGGGCGACTTACGCCCGCGCGGCGCGCGGAACGGCGCTGGTGGAAAGCCGTCGCGAGTATATCGAGGCCGCCGCCTGCCTCGGCGTACCGCAGCACCGCATTATTTTCCGCCATTTACTGCCCAACTGCCTGCCGCCGTTCATTGTGATCGCCACCGTACAGGTCGCGCGCGCCATCGCCCTGGAAGCGACGCTGTCGTTCCTCGGGCTGGGGGTGCCGGTCACCGAGCCAAACCTGGGGCTGCTTATCGCCAACGGCTACCAGTTCATGCTGTCGGGACAATACTGGATGAGCTTCTATCCCGGCATTGCGCTGCTTATCACCATCGTCGCCATCAATCTGGTGGGCGATCACTTACGCGATATTCTCAATCCCAGGGGGCGAGCCTGATGAGTGACTCTATGGCGGCATCCATTACCGCGTCGGTAGCGCCGCCCGCCGCCGATGCGCCGCTGCTGGCGGTACGCGACCTGCGCACATCTTTTTTGCGCGACGGACGGTGGCTGCCGGTGGTGCGTGACGTCTCATTCACTATCGGCCGCCGCGAAACACTGGCGGTGGTCGGAGAGTCGGGCTCCGGCAAGAGCGTGACCTCCCTGTAGATTATGCGACTATTGCCGCCGGCGACCAGTCGGATAGAAGGCCGCATCGACTTTGACGGGCGCGATTTGCTGACGCTGCTGGCGGACGCGATGCGCCAGATCCACGGCAACGATATCGCCATGATATTCCAGGAGACCAGTCTCAATCCGGTGTATACCGTTGGCCAACATATGATGGAAACCCTGCGACAGCACCGGCAGATGTCGCGGGCGCAGGCGCGCCGGGAGGCTATTGCGCTGTTGGACAAAGTCCGCATCCCGTCGGCGGCCAAACGGCTGGACGACTATGCGCATCAATTTTCCGGCGGTATGCGCCAGCGCGTGATGATTGCCATTGTGCTCGCCTGCAAACCCCGCCTGCTGATTGCCGATGAACCCACAATCGCGCTCGACGTCACCATTCAGGCGCAGATTCTGGCGCTGATTGAATCGCTGCAGGAAGAAGAGCAAATGTCGGTGCTGTTTATCACCCATGATATGGGGGTGATGGCGGAAATCGCCGATCGCACCGTGGTGATGTACCAGGGCAATGCGGTGGAGGAGGGGCCGACGCCGCGGATTTTCCGCCAGGCGGCGCATCCTTATACCCGCGCTCTGCTTGCCGCGGTACTGCGGCTGGGGGCGATGAACGGCACCCAACAGCCGCGGCATTTTCCGCTGGTGGATAAAACCACCGGTCTGGCGACGGCGGCGCCGGAGACGGCGACGACGGTGGATCCCACCGCCCTGCCGCTGTTGCAGGTCAGCAATCTGACCACGCGTTTCGCCATCCACGGCGGCACTTTTGGCGGCCTGACGGGGGGCGGGTGCATGCCGTAGAAAATGTCTCCTTCGCCATCCGCGAGGGGGAAACCCTGTCGCTGGTGGGTGAGTCCGGCTGCGGCAAATCGACGACCGGGCGCTCCATCATGGGTCTGGCGACGCCGACCGCCGGCCGTATCATGATGGGCGACACCGATGTGGTCAGCCTGGGACGTGCCGGCCTGCGCGAGATGCGCAAAAGCGTGCAGATGATTTTCCAGGATCCCATCTCCAGCCTGAACGCCCGCATGACCATCGGCGACGCTATCGCCGAACCCTTCCTGGTGCATAAGCTCGGCGACCGGCGCCAGGCGCGGGAAGAAACCGCGGATTTGTTGGTTAAGGTGGGGTTGCAGGCCGATATGGCCAGCCGCTGTCCGCACGAATTTTCCGGCGGCCAACGTCAGCGTATCAGTATGGCGCGGGCGTTGATCCTCGATCCCCGGCTGATTATCGCCGATGAGTCGGTATCGGCGCTGGATGTGTCGGTGAAAGCGCAGGTGATCAACCTGATGCTGGATTTGCAGGCCAGCCTCAAGCTGGCTTATCTGTTTATTTCCCACGATATGGCGGTGATGTATCTGGGAGAAATTGTCGAGATCGGCCCGCGCGCGGCGATCTTTGGTCATCCCGCGCATCCCTATACGCGCAAACTGATCGAGGCGGTGCCCGTGGCCGATCCGGCGCGCCGGGCCGAACGGCGCGCGTTGGCCTCGACGAAATCCAAAGCCCCATCCGGCCGCTACATTATGTGCCGCCGCTGCGGCGCTATCGGGAAGTTAGCGCCGATCATTTCGTCATGGTCAACGATGACGGGTGATCGTCGGGCGCGGCGCTGAACGGGTGGGCCGCTTCCCTTATTGCCGCCGGCGGGAGAGCACGGATCCGCTCAGGCGGACTTGGGGCCCGGCGGGAGCGTTTGGATTCATTCAGGCGGACTTGGGTCCGGCCGCCGGGTCGCCGGAATAAAACCATCATCGCCGCGGCGCAGGATATTTTCGACCGTCTGGTGGAAACCGACGCCCATCTGCAAATAAAACCGTCGCTGGCGCTGCGCTGGGAAAATCGGGATCCGCTGACCTGGGACATTCATTTGCGGCCGGGGGTGACATTTCAGGACGGCAGCGCGTTTACCGCCGACGACGTGGTGTTTTCCCTTGAGCGGGTTAAAACCATCCAAAAAAGCCCGGCGCCTTTTAGCGGCTATTTGCAGACCATCGATCATTACACCGTCGTCGATCCTCTAACGCTGCGGGTGACCACCCGGGTGCCGAACCCGTCGCTGATTGAGGATCTCGGCCAGATCTACATCCTGTCCCGCCATGCCACGGCGCAGGCGACGCAGGCGGATTTCACCTCCGGCAAGGCGGTGGTCGGCACCGGGCCGTATAAATTCGTGCGCTGGTTGCCTAACGATCGGATGTTGCTGGCGCGCAACGACGGTTACTGGGGGACAAAACCGCCGTTCGACAAGGTCACGGTGCGCTTTATCGCCAATAATGCAACCCGGGTCTCGGCTTTCCTGGCCGGGGCGGTGGATATTATCGACGCGGTCCCGGCGACGGATCTGGCGAGATTGCGCCAGCGCCAGGACGTCACTATTTACACCATTGATTCGGGACGTCTGATTTATTTGGGCCTAAACCAGCGTCCGGGCGCCGTGCCTTTTATCACCGATGCCGCGGGTGAGCCACTGGTGGCCAACCCGTTGCAGCGTGCCGAGGTGTGCGAGGCCATTTCGCGCATGATTGACCGCCGGGCCATCGTCCAGCGGCTACTGAAAGGGGAGGAGACGCCGGCCGCACAACTGGTGCCAGAGGGCCTGGGCGGCTACGACCCGGCGCTGCGCCCCGATACACCCGACTCGGCCGCCGCCCGCGCGCTGCTCGCCAAAGCCGGCTATCTGCAGGGATTCGGTATTACGCTGCATTCCTCCAACGACCGCTTTGCCGGCGATAACGCGCTGGCTCAGGCGCTGGGGCAAATGCTGGCGCGGGGCGGATTAAAGGTGAACGGCGTCAGCACCTTACCTTATAACGTCTATGCCGGCGCCGCCACGCGCGGTGATTACAGCGTCTATTTATTTTCCCTTGGCACCACCCGCTCGAATGCGGGCAGTAATCTGAAATCTCTGCTGCAAACCTGGGATGCCGGGAAAGGCACCGGTAATTTTAACCGTATGCGCTATAGCAACCCGGCGTTTGATACCAGGCTGGATCAGGCGCTATCGCAGTTCGATCCCGCCCGGCGCGACGCGCTGCTGCGTGAGGCGATGGCTATCGCCGTCCATGATCATGCCATTATCCCGCTCTATTTCCAGAAGGTGACCTGGGCGACGCGCAAGGGCATTACCTATACCGCTAACATGAGCGAATTCACCACCGCCAAAGACGCAGGAGTTAAAAAATGACCGACACGGCGCAGGGGAAGGGGCTGGCCATAGGCGATGACGTTATCGTGCATCGCAATGTCATGGTGACGATGCGCGACGGGGTCCGGCTGGCTACCGACATTTATCTGCCGGTTAACGACGGTCCCCGGCCGGTGATCCTCGAGCGCACGCCCTATGACAAGAGCGGCACGCCGCGCACCGAATATTCGGCCGCCCGGCCGACGCCTATGACCCGGGAGGAACTGGCGGTGTACTTCGTCCGCGCCGGCTATGCGGTGGTGTGGCAGGATTGCCGCGGCCGCTATGGCTCGGAAGGAGAATTCACCAAATATCTCGCCGAGGCGGAGGACGGCTATGACACCCAGTCCTGGCTGGTACAACAGCGTTGGTGCGATGGCCGCATCGCCACTACCGGCCTATCCTATGGCGCACATACCCAAATGGCGGCGGCCTGCCTGAACCCGCCCGGACTCGCCTGCATGGCGCTGGATTCCGGCGGTTTTGCCAGCTCCTATCACTGCGGTATTCGCCAGGGTGGCGCCTTCGAGTTGAAACAGGAGAGCTGGGCCTATAATAAAGGCGCGGAGAGTAAACTGGCGCAGACCGACCCCTTGGTGCGCAACGCGATGGCGCATGAAGATCTGGCAGCCTGGTTCACCGCCATGCCCTGGAGCAAAAACCGCTCGCCGGTACGCTGGGATCCCGATTATGAAACCTATCTGCTGGAACGTGGCGCCGCGGCACGTTCGACGCTTTTTGGCAGAAGGTGGGCATTTACGCCGCCGGCTACTACCAAACGCTGCCCGCTATCCCGATGATTTTGATGTCCAGCTGGTACGATGCCTATGTCGCCAGTACGCTGCAAAATTACCAGGGCCTGAAAGACACCCGGCCGCTGACGCTGATTATGGGGCCCTGGACCCACGGTAACCGCGTCGCCCGGGTGTTCGGCGATGTCGACTTCGGCCCGTCGGCCCTCTTTGATGGTCAGGTTGGCGAGGATTGGCTTTCTTATCGCCGGGCGTTTTTCGACCGCTGCCTGCGGCCGGACATCGCCGCCGAAAGCCCGCAGGAGAACGTGCACGTGTTTTTGATGGGCGGCGGCGACGGCAAGAAGAGCGCTGAGGGGAAATTACAGCACGGCGGCCTCTGGCTGCACGCCCGCGAATGGCCATTGCCCGAGGCTGAGCCATTAATGCTTTATCTGCAAGACGACATGAGCCTGTCGTCGCAGCCGCCTGCTGAACCTTCCCGACTTAGCTACCGGTTTGATCCGACCCGGCCGGTGCCGACCATCGGCGGCTCATTAACCAGCGGCGAGCCTATTTTCACCGGCGGTGCGTTTGATCAGCGTGAAGATGCGCGCTTCTTCGGCTATCGCCATCCCGGACTACCGCTTACCGCTCGTCAGGATGTGTTGTCGTTCGAGACGCCGCCGCTAGCGCAGGATTTGGCGGTGATAGGCGAGGTATTCATCGAGCTGGTGGTGTCGACGGATGCGCCGGATACTGATTTCACCGCCAAGCTGGTAGATGTCTACCCTCCCAGTGAAGATTACCCGACCGGTTTTGCCATGAACATTACCGACGGCATTTTCCGCTGCCGCTATCGCAACGGTTTTGATCATCCGCAGCTTGTTACATCCGAGGAACCCTTTACTCTGCGTATCGAGCCCTTTGCCACCGCGAACCTGTTTAAAGCGGGCCACCGCATTCGCCTGGATATTTCCTCCAGCAATTTCCCGAAATACGATGTCAATCCCAACAGCGGTGAACCGGAGGGGAGCGGACGTTGTCCGCGCAGCGCACTGAATACGGTGCATTTAGCGCCGCAATTTCGCAACTGTCTGCTGCTGCAAACCCTGCCGTCTGTGGCGCGGGATTACCCCGAACGCTGACGCGTGATATCCAGATAGATTGATGCGCCTTGCTCCATCGGCCGCGACGCTCTTCGTCGGTCGCGGCAGCCGTTGTCGGATGAGGCGTTTATCGACAGTCGCGGCGGCCGTTGGCGGATGAGGTGCTCATCGTCGGTTGCGGTACCTGCAACCGGTCGCGGCGCCTGTTAACGATCCAAGGGGCATGCCATCTACGCCCGCGATCCTCTCCTTTTTCCAGGCAGCGCCACCAATCAGCTGACAAATCCACCGTTTGTCACCGGCGGCTTGCCGCATTGATCGTCATTGCCTGGCGTTTGGAGCAGGAAACAACGCCCGAGCATAAATGAGTGTAATTCCTGTGTCCGCAAAGAATATCAAATTTCAATCATGCTGCTAAATGTTCTGAGGGTGGTTAATAGATTTTGCGGTTATTTATGCCAAGGTGCTAAGGGGGTATTTTATTCTTTTTCTATGAGCAGTGTTTTCTCTTTTGCAGCGCACAAGATTACTGTTTATTTATAATAATTCACGACTAAGTGGTGATTAATTCGATTAACGACGATGTATTTTTATTAATATTGACCATCTTGCAATCCCATTATCCCTTGGCTATATTTCGCCTGACATAGATGTCAATGAATATACGCCTGGTTATTTAATTGGTCATTTGATTAATAATGGAGAAGTTATGATAAATACGCTATTGTCACCCGAAATAAGAGTCGGTAATTTAATAGATGAAGGCTTTCCCTCAGTGCAGAAAGGAAAGAGTGAAAATGAAATGGGTTGCCGGTATTCAAGCATAATGCAAAATTTGAAAAATGAATTAAATGAAATCATTAACGATTGTCGTGACGTGGGTAATAAGTACACGGCGGATAAAGGCACGCCTGCTCGCTATGTATCCTCATCGGGTTCAGTACAAAAGCTGGACGGTCGACGAGTGGCAGAATGCCCTGCTGTAGCGGCGGACGGCAGTAATCTGGAGGAGGTGAAAACAGCACTCACTGCATCCGCGCAAGCGACGTGCGAGGTAGTTGATGAAGTAAAGGGCCTGGTACGTAAGGAGAGTCTTAACCGTGAGGCTACGTTAACCCGATTACAAAGAAATATCGATCAGGTTGCGGCCAAGCCTGAGTTACGTCAATTTTCCAGCGATGGTACGCAGGATGAAAAACGATCGTCGAGGTATTCCGAGTTTTGGAAAGCAATAGCCGGAGATATCGCATCGATTAAAAAGGAGTACGTTGATTTTTATTCTGAGTTAACCTTAAAATATGCTGATTTTTACCAAAAATTCATAGAGTTACAAGCCGCTGAGGCTAAAGCAGTGAAGGAAGGATAAGATGGTAACCACATGAAATGGGATGCCAAAAACTTCCAAAAAAAATTCATTGCGTTTAAGGAATATGCAAAAGAAACTGTGGTTTATGACATGCCAGAGTTGGCTGAGTTGAAAAAAATAAACGATATAGTTAATGAGGAGGAGAAAAAAAAGGCCATCAATGACCTTGAGAAATCACTAGGTTTGAAACCTGCATTTAAACTTGAACTGATAAAAGATAAATCTGGTAATGTAATAGGTAGGATTAAATTCGATACCACGGCAATAGACAGTTGTCCAAACCAGCCATCAGGTATTAAAGAAGATAAAAATCCTGAAAAAACTGATAACGATCAAAACACCGATATGGCAAGTTATAATGCCTGGCTTGCCGCTTTTAACTCAATGGGTAACTCTTTTCAAAGTAACATGCAAACGGCTTCGCAGCGTTATAGTCAAGCCAATAGTACTTTTGACAATCTCAACAAAGTACTGAGCAGCTCCATAACGGCATTGCTGGAATGCGCAAAATCCTTCCTGGTCGTGTAATGCTTGCATTAAAGCTTATTCTGTTTGAACCGTGACCTGCCGGAGATGCCGGCATTTCCCGTACAGCGGCGACATTTACCGATAAGGTAAAATTGTAGGGAATGGGCTAATGCCGGCCGGGTGGGTTAATGCCGGGAAAGTCGGCCAATTTGGGCAAGGTGGCTGATGCCGGTAAGGTTGATCAATGCCGGTAAGATTGGCCGACTCAGGCGGGTTGGTCAATGCCGGTAAGGTTGTCCAACTTGGGCAGGGTTGGCTGATGCGGGTATGATTGACCGAGGTGGGCAGGGTGACCCATGCCGGCATGGGTTTGGTTGTTAGTCAACGGGACCGTTAATGTGCTGGCCTCTGGTTTCCCGCACAAAACAGAGCAGAAAAGGCGACAATGGCCGCGCCGACTGAGAATGCCGCAATACCCGACGCGGTAGAAATGTGTATTTTATGAATGGTGCTTAAGACAATAAAAGGGGCGATACCGCCGCCGATCACGCCGATATTATACAAAAAGCCCACTCCCGTCGCGCGCACGGATGTCGGCAAGCTCTCAGTGAGAATAGTCCCCCAGATGCCGGATGAACCCACCAGAAAGAAGCCGGCAAAAAATGAGCAAAACATCGCCACCGCTTGCATTTCGACCACATTGACCAATAGCGCGACGAATATAACTCCTACCGCAATCATCAATCCCAATGCGAGACGGCGGCCCAACCGCTCGGCGATAAAACCGGAGGCGAAAAAGCCCATTACCTGGCCGACGGCGGAGAACATCGTCGGCAGCGTCACGTGGGCAGGATCGAAATTCAATCCTTTCAGGTAAGTGGGGAAGAGTCCCTGAAAGGGCCAGGATCCAAAGCACAGCGTCAGCATGAGCAGCGCCAAATAACCGACGCGTCCGGGATGCTCACGAAACAATGTGAACGCCGGGTTGTCGCGCAAAGACATTTTCTGCACGGGTTTGCGTTTGCGGCTCTGTTTCCACACCTCAGACTCAGGAACGCAGAAAATGATAAATATCGCCAGAATCAGCGCCGGCAGCAGGCCGATAAAAAACATTCCCCGCCAGCCAAAGGCCGGATAGACGAAACTGTAGGCCACGGCTGCGCCGATGGCGCCCAAACCCCAGCCGGTATCGAGAATACCAATACCGATAGCGCGGTATTTCTCCGGCCATGATTCCGCCATCATCGTCGCGCTTAATGAAAATCCCGGCGCCATGCCGAACCCTAGCAACAGTCTGAACACCAGCAATGAGGCAAAGCTCCAGGATATGCCCGTCAATACGGCACCCGCGGTAAACCAGACCAGCGTAAGCAGCAGGGGAATTTTGCGCCCGATACGGTCGCTCCAGCTGCCGAAGGCCATCCCCCGAGCCAGCACACGGCATAGGTGACAAAGAGAAGCAGCGACGATGCCTCAAGACTGATATTGAATGTCTTGGCGATATCATTTAACACAAAGGTGATAGCCAGAAAGTCGACGGCGTCAAAAACCCACACGCCCCAGGCGGCGATTAATACTTTCCATTGTGACCAGGTGATTTCCCGGTACCAGGACTGCGATGACGTTGTATTGGCTGAGGCTGTCGAATTTTGCATATGAACCTCTTCTTTATAATAGGGTAACAGTGTGTTTTAGGCTGATGATTAAACGCTAAGCGAGTCCAGGTGTAATTTAACGATGTCGCGGACAGTGTCATCGGACGTAAATCCCAATCGCTGCGCCTGGGTCGCCTGAAAATGACCCGGCCAGGAATTGACTATGCTCTGTATCGCGGGATCGGGTTTGATCGACACCAATCGTCGGGTGGTGGTATCGGTCATTTTTTGCAATTCCTCTAGCATATCGGCGACGGTCACCGTTAACCCCGGCATGTTAACGATCCGGTTCTGCCCCAGCTGTTCGCCGGTCAGCGTCAAACCGTGCAGCAGATTACTGATGGCTTTGTCGGGGGACATGATCCAAAGCGACGTCAAGGTATTCACCGGACAGACGGCGGCCACACCGGCCAAAGGCTCGCGGATGATCCCGCTGGCGAAGCTGGACGCGGCTTTATTCGGCTTTCCGGGACGCACCACCAGGCTGCGGCCGTTGATGTAACCGCGGCGGCTATAGTCATTGATGAGCAGATCCACAATGGCTTTCTGCGTGCCGTAAGAGCTCTGGGGACGGTTACACCATTGATCGGGCACCGAGTCAGGCAATTTGCCGCCAAAAGTGGCGACCGAACTGGTGGTGAGAAACACGGGGCAGGTACCCAGCTGACGCAGCCGTTCAAGCAGGCGTAATGACGCCAGTAAATTGGTCTCGAGGCCCAGCGCGAAGTTCTCCTCCGCCTGGCTGGAAACGACCGCGGCCAAATGAATGACGACATCCACCGAGTCGTCCAGCAGCGTTTGTAGCGTCGCGTTATCTGTGATATCGCCCGCCACCGCTTTCACGCGCCGATCGGTAAAACCGGTGGCGGCGACCACGTCGAAGGCAACGATTTCATCTATTTTGACGCCGGTACCATTGATGAATAGCTTGCCGGGGAAAGCCAGTAATGCCTCAATGAGCTTTCGGCCGAGAAAACCTGCGCCGCCGGTTACGACAAATTTCATAGGATCCTCACTGTGTGATGTGCGGGTGGAAAAAGTGCATCAGGACCGCCATCTGTCCGCTGTGCATGTCCGCGCCATCGACCCAGGCGCAACCGCAGGCTTTGGCATGGGCGATAAGGGCCGATCCACCGGGATGAATGACAACATCGCCGACGATGGTCCCGGCGGCCAGGCTGCCCAAGGGCTCAGGTAACCCATCCGAATCTTTCATGCCGACCGGCGAGGCATTAATGATGACATCGGCCTCGCGCCAGCTGTTGGATTCGGCGTTAAACTCGCCGCTCGGGCAGCGATGTTGCAGCATCGCTGCGACCCGGGCGGCCTTGCCACCTTCCCTGTCCACAAGCGTGACAGGCCCGGCGCCACCGCAATAGCCATACCGGCGCCGCCTGCGCCATAAAGGCGCACGCGTTTACTGCCGACGTTCAGGCCCTTGCGGTGCAGGGCGTTGACGAAACCCTGACCGTCAAACATATCCGCGCTCCAGGATCCATCCGGCTCGCGCCGCAGGGCATTGGTGGCTCCCGTACGCAGGCTTGCCGGCAACAGACGGTCGGCAAACGCCAGCATCTGAAGTTTGTGCGGGAAAGTGACAAAAAAGCCGTCAACGTTATCCGCGGCCATCAGGCTACGGACGGTAGAAGACAGATTGGCCGGTGTGACGTTCAATGCCACCACCACGGCATCGATGCCTGCGGCCGCCAGCATGGCGTTGAAAACCTGCGGCGTTTTCACCTGTGCCATCGGATGTCCCAGCATGAAATAGAGCCTGCTGCGACCGGAAATGATGTTACTCATGGCGGCTTTCCTGTCGCTCCACCCACGCCTGCAAACGCGCCGAACGATAACGCGGCGGTCTGGCATCCACTTCGGCCTTCAACGCCATGGGCGCAGGCGAAAACAGGCGGGGATCCATGGTCTTGAGATGAGCGGAAACGGCGGGGCGGAAAGCCATATGCGCCAGAACGTCCCGTTCGAGATCGACGCCCGGCGCAATCTCTATCAATTCCAGGCCCGCGGGCGTCAGTTGAAACACCGCGCGTTCGGTGACAAACAGCACTTTTTGTTTTCTCTTAAGCGCCATGTCGGCGCTAAAGCACACCTGCTCAAGGGTATCGACGAATTTACGGTGTTTCCCTTCCGTACGGATCGCCGTTTGTCCCTGCGGCCATTGAATATCAAGCCCGCCGGCGGTGAGGGTGCCGTTGAAAATCATTGTCCTGGCATTTTGGCTGATATTGATGAAGCCGCCGACGCCCACGATCAGATCGCCAAAACGGCTGATATTAACGTTGCCCTGCGCGTCGACTTGCGCGAAAGAGAGAAAAGCCAGATCGAGACCGCCGCCGTCATAGAAGTCAAACTGATAGGGCTGATCGATCATCGCCATGGCATTCTGGCCGCCGCCGGAATCGCGGCCCCGCCAATCATGCCCTGTTCATTGGTCAAAATAACGGAATCAAGCAGATCCTCTTCCGCCGCGACGGCGGCCAAGCCGGTGGAAATACCCGCACCGAGATTGCACACGGCATTGGAATAAAGCTCCATCGCGGCACGGCGCACCACGACCTTACGGGCGGAAAACGGCAGGGGCTTTGTAGAGGAACCCGCAGTTCCCCGGAATAGCCGGGGTTGTACCAGGTGGCATAGGTCTGCGATTGCGCCGGGACGACCACCACAAAAGCGACCAGAATACCGGGAATTTTGACCTGCTTTGCGGGCAAGGTAGCGCGCTTTGCCATGCGTTTGACCTGCACGATGATGGTACCGCCCGCCGCGTGGCCTGTGCCATGGCCAGCATTTCCCCCAGCACCGCTTCCTCCTCCATGGTGATATTGCCGTCCTCGTCTGCGGTAGTACCGCGCAGCAGTGCCACATTAAGCGGCAACGGGCGGAAAAACAGCCACTCTTCACCATCGATTTCCTTCACTTCGACAAACTGTGCCGGCGTCGAAGGGGACTGGCGGCCGCCTTGCTGGCGTGGATCGACGAAGGTATGAAGCCCGGTTTTGGTCATAAGCCCCGGACGGCCGCCGGCCATCTCCCGCATCAGTTGCGACAGAACCCTCTGCGGAAAAGTCCATGATTCAATTTTGTCGTCCACCGCCATTTTCATTAACGCGGGCGAGTCAATCAGCGCGCTGGTAATGGAGCGGCGGGTCAGCCCCTCTTTGGATAAATGATCTGCGCCGAGCGAGAGGCGATCGCCGATCCCGACGATGCTAATGGCGGTAATGGTTTGCGGCCGTTGCTCGGTGTCATACCGGGCGCCCAGGGCGGCAAGCAGGGCCTCCGGAACGGCGTGTCCACCGCCGGATCCACTGATCAATACCGCGTCGTGATCTTCGATGATCGATGCCGCCTGGGCGGCTGAGATGACCTGCATAACCTCGCTCTCCTGCAAATGTAGTGGCGGCTTTGCGCCGGCCCGTTCATTATTAATTAAAAATGTAAGTGCTCTTCAAAATATAAATTTAATATTTTTTTATTGTGATGAAGATCAAATAAATAACCGTTATTTAACATATTTTATTAAAAATTAATTGTTTTTGTTGGTTTTTATGTTTTGTTGTGACAGGTGTTGTGCTTTTATTCTTTTTGATCTTAATATGTAAGCGCTTATCATTTTGCGGGAGGTGAACATGGGGATTACCGGCGTTGAGATTGGGCAGAGTTACAAATTTGCCAAAACGGTGGGCGAAACCGACGTGATACTGTTTGCCGGCCTGACGGGGGATTTTAGCGATACGCACATCAATGAGCAGTACATGCAGGAAACGTCCAGTATTGGAACCAGCATTGCCCACGGTGCGTTGATTATTGGCTATATCTCAACCGCATCGACCATCAGTATCGCCCACATCATTCATCGTGATGACATTACCGAGTTTCCCGTCACGCTCGGTTATGACGGCATACGTTTTCTCAAGCCCGTTCTGCTGGGGGATACAGTCACGGTGACCTATACGGTGGAAAGTATCGACGAAGCGAAACGCCGCAGTATTGCCGACGTTAAAGTCATTAATCAGCACGGCGAACTCGTCGTGGTGGCGAAACACATTATGAAATGGTCAGGAAAACTGTCGAGCAGAGCGTAAGCGGATTTTAGCAATAACCCGTTAGATGATATGTTTTATACCGGAAAAGTGCCTGGGACAGGAGAAGCGATGTATGGCAGAAAAAACCGGTGTAAACACTAAGATCCGCGAAAAAAGTAATCTCGTACCTCAGGCAGTTCGACGACCGTCACGCTGGAAGACGTTGCACATAAGGCTAATGTGTCCACGGCGAGCGTTTCCCGCATGATGATGCGGGACCCCGCTTCGGTGTCGGAAAAAATGCGCCTGAAAATCGAGGAGGCCATTAACAGTTTGGGATGGGTTCCGCACGCGGCGGCGCGCGCGCTTGCCACCAACAAAACCAGGATCATCGGCGCCGTTTTTCCCACGCTGGATAACGAGCATTTTTCCACCGCCACCCAGGTTATCCAACGTGCGCTTGAGCAGTATGACTATACGCTGCTGTTGGCCTGTTCGGAATATGACTTGCAGCGGGAGCTGCGCTAGACGCGCAAAATGCTTGAGAGCGGCGTGGATGCCCTGGTGCTGGTTGGTGACGGGCATGATCCCGCGCTTTATCCGCTGTTGCGGCAAAGGGCTATTCCGTTTGTGACCACGTTCACCTGGCGTGAGGGAGACGATCCGGTCTGTATCGGCTCGGATAATCAGCAGGCATTTTATGATGCCACGCGGTATCTGATCTCGCTCGGCCACCGACGCTTCGGCATGCTGGCACAAAATGCGGAGCATAACGATCGCGCCGCCGCACGGTTGCGCGGCGTCAAACAAGCCCTGGAAGAGGAAGGGCTGGCGATACGTCCCACGCATTTTGCCCAGGGTTTATGGGGGGTAGAGGAAGGCCGGAAACTATTTAGGAAAATAAATGAAACAAACCCGCGACCGTCAGCGGTGATTTGCGGCAATGGCGCCTTCGCCATGGGTGCCTTGCTGGAAGCGCTTTCGCTGGGCATCAACGTGCCGGAGGAAATGACGCTGTTTGGGTTTGATGATTTTGAATTGATGAAGGAGCTTCCCGTTCCTCTCAGCACCATACATATACCCAGTGAAGAAATAGGACGAAAAGCAACGCAATATCTGATGGCCAGATTAGGCGAAATCACCCTGGATATCGACTGGACAACCCGCTCACGCTGTCAGGCTGAATTGATTGTCAGAGCGTCTTCCGCTAAACCGGCAGAAGAGAGTCAATAATACCGGGAATGATCACCGCCGTTACCCGCCTTCAGGTTGCTTTTCGATGATACGTTAATCCAACCTGAAGTAGGGAGAAATGATGAAATTCGATAACGGCGTTCTCATTGCCAATTTAATGCCTTTCAATGAAGATTTGTCGGTCAACTGGGACGCCCTGGCAGACCATACTCAGAAATTACAGGCTATAGACGGCATTCGCGGCTTCGTGGTCAATGCCTATGCCGGAGAAGGCCCGGCGTTAACCCAGGACGAACGTCTGCGTGCGGTGGCGTTGCACCGCGAGATCGCGCAATCCGATCAGGCGGTATTAGCCTGCGTGCTTGATATGTCCACGCAAGGGGCGATTGCCCAGGCACAGGCGTATCAGCGTGCCGGTGCGGATGCATTGCTAATTTGTCCCCCGTCGTCTCCGGCTGGAATGCTTCCGACAGCCCCCATGTGGCCATTGCCTACCATAAAGCCGTTGCCTCCGCGGTGGATCTCCCCCTGTTCCTGTTCCAATTGTCGATTGGCGATAACGTGGCCTATTCCCATGAGCTGTTGATTCAGCTTGCGCGGGATATTCACCTGCGCCTTGCCCCGCTTAATCATCTTATTTATGGCCATCCCTATGTCGATTTGCATACACGCTATTAAAGAGGTCGCCTATCTGGCCGGCGCCATCCCTACGCCCTATGTCCGCGACCCGCAGGTCCGGGTGACTGAACCGGAACGCAGGCAATTGCAGGCGGCGCTGGAGGCGGCAAAGCTTAACCCGCTGTAAGCACGGTGATGTGCTGCCGGACGTCCTCGGCCGCCAGATGCGGCCGTAGAGGGGAGGCGGCGTCAGGGATGGACGGGTTTTTCTCCGTCTCTCGCGTGCCACACGTCTGTAGGGGCAAGGCTTTACCCGCTGTGGTTAACGTGGGTTGTTGCCAATGTGAAAACGGCTGTTTTGTCAACGGCTGCTGTGAAAACGGCTGCATCGGGGTGTTTATTATGCTGCAATTTTGTGCCAACCTTTCCATGATGTTTACCGAGGTTCCTTTTCTGGCGCGCTTTGAGGCTGCTGCGGCGGCGGGGTTCAAAGGGGTGGAGTTTCTTTTTCCCTATTCCTACGCTCGCAATGAACTTAAAGCGCGCCTGACGGCATTGGATCTTGAACTGGTCCTCTTCAACACGCCGCCGGGAGGAGGGGCCTTTTTTTCAGGTGAATCATTGATCCCCAATTTCCATACCCATTATAGACTCTACTATGAGCTTCATGGTCAGCGCTAGCAAACCTGCCTCAGAAAAACGTCGTCTGAGGTATCATACAGGCTACCCACAGAAGCTGCTATTACACTACACTATACTATACTACGGTGCGGATCACACTTTATTGATGTTATTGAGCGATGAATAACAACCTCTGGGATCTGTTAAATTAAATAAATGATGTTTATTATCAGATTGAGGAATAAATGATTAATTTTAATGTTAGTGCCGATCGTTATGCACAATTTATGGATGCCATCCTGGGCCTCAACGGAGTCGATAAGAAAAAAGCCACCTCCCCCGATACCTTGCTTGAGCGCGTTATTGATTTTCTTACATTGGGTAAGCTGCATAAAAGATTTGCCACGGAATATGATAATTTTACCGCAGCCGTCACCAAAGCTATCGGAGATAACAACAAAGATCAGGGGCATTATACTATCCCACAAGAGCTGACGCTGGACTATGAAGGTCATCAGGTTAGCTTCACCCCAAAGCATGGCGCGGACGATGAGCCTAAAATGGTTATCGAGATTGCAGGCGCGGCGGAAAAAAAAGAAATTAGCCAAAACCGCTACAAAAATTTCTGCACCCTGCAATTGCTGAAGGAAAACAATGCGTTGTGCAATGCCACTCTCTCTCTCTAACGGAACAGGGCTCGCTTAATCTTAAAGGTGTTGACCTTTCCGGTCTTCCCTTATCTGGAATCGATTTAAGCCACGCTAATCTCAGTAAGGCCAATTTCACCCATGCCGACCTCTCGGGCGCCAATTTGCAAGGGGCGTTGTGTCATGAAACGCTTTTTAAGCGCGCCAACCTAGAGGGCGCGTGGTGTCAGGAGGCGAAATTCCAGGGTGCCGATTTGCAAGGTGCGTTGTGCCAGAATACTCATCTGGCGGGCGCCGATTTGCGGGACATCGCCATCGCCAAGACGGATAGCGTTTTACAACAATACATAGAGAAGACAGACAAAAAGCGGACAGAGGATATTCGTGCACTGTGCGATAAAATCAGAAAGG
Source organism: Pseudomyrmex concolor (assembly GCA_014839585.1). NCBI lineage: Eukaryota > Metazoa > Arthropoda > Insecta > Hymenoptera > Formicidae > Pseudomyrmex > Pseudomyrmex concolor. The sequence continues at coordinate 2,897 of QVOB01026630.1, read as the reverse complement.
CATATGAAAAAGACAGCAATGGGAAAGTCGAACATAACTACGATGGGGTGTTTAGAAAGCCGCCTGCGGAGTCCGAGTTGAATGATGCCACTGCTTCTCTCAATAGGGGGGAATTAGATATAGAAAAGGTGGATATCAATGTGGCATCCTCGCTGATTAAAAGAGAATTTAAGGCTGCAAAACCACTGGATGAGGAAACCTTTGCGCGAATTGAGGCAAATCCCGAACAAGCGTTGCAACTGTTTCTCGATAGATTTGCTGCAATGACACCGGAAACGGGGAAGCGGTGCCATATGATATTGGCCACATTTGCTTCGGCCTACGATAACGCAGATGATGATAATGCTAGTAAATCTAACAAAGGCACGGTGTTGAGCTGCGCAGCAGATCCATCATTATTTGGTGCTTTTTTTGCCCCTACCGCGGGTAATTCTACAACGACTTATAACTACAGCGAGAGGATCCTGAACGACTTTATCTTGCATCAGAAAGCCACCCCCCTCCGCCATCGTGCCGACGCTGTCGCAGCAATGCAATTAGCTGAAACCATGCAATCTGCTAAACCCATACAATTCGCTGAGCCTGTTCAGTCTACTGCCTCCAGGGAACTTGCCGGGCCAATTTCTCCCCTTGTGAACAGCAGGGTTTATGCCGACGCTATAATCGTTGATGCCAATGAGGCATCCCGGCAAACACAGGCGAAATTCCCCAACGCTGAAGAAATTGCCAAACCACCGGCGCAAAACATAACGCCTGCGCCGCACCAGGACGACAACATATCACCCCTCCACCAGCGGGCGAATGATGGCGGCCGGGCTAGCGCGACGGCGGAAAGTCGAATCACCGCTGAAACAATAAATAACGTTGCCGAAATGAAACGTACCGCGGAGGAGAAAGAAGATCGTGCTGTCCAATCTGAAGTTAAAAAAAACGCAGCGAGAGGCATGACGCGGCAGTGTTAGATACCTATGCCGCACGCAGCGTAAAAGAATTAACGGCTTTTTTTGAACAGCTGGCCCAGAAGGGCAGTAAGGTAAATTAATTGACCGCCTTGGTGGATCGCGATGCCAAGGAACTAACGTCGATCAAATTTATTAACAAGCGTTAAATGGGTAGCATTTATTCTTACCGCAACTCGCGTTAATAGCCCGCCTTCAATAAGATTATGTAAGGTGTTAACAGTCGAGGTTAGCATTATTACAATGATTATCCCTACACTGTGCCCGCCAGTCTCTTCGGCTTACCATAGGTTACGGCCGGTACCGCTTACAAGCGGCTGCTCACATTGATTTATTGTTTCCCCTAATTAAAAGCCCGGTAAATACCTAAGCCTTTACCGGGCCCGATCCGGCCTATTTAGACAAGCTTTGCGCGGCCTGCTCAATAAACGCCGCGACCTTTTCCGGCTGCGGGGCGTAGACCGCATGGCTACCTTTGATCTCGACGGTATGACTGTCGGCGCGTTTAGCCATAAAGCGTTCCAAATCCGGGTTGATCGAGCGATCCTCCGTCGCCACTATCGCCCAGCTGGGTTTGGTTTTCCAGGCCGGCGTGTCGGCCGCCGTACCAAAGATCGCGGCCGCCGGCATTACCTGAGATCGCGCCAGCAGATCGATCTGTTTTGCGGGGAGATCCGCCGCGAAATCAGCATGGAATGCGTCGGGTTTCAGGTACAGGAAGTGATCGGGCGTTTCAGTTATCCCTTTACCGGCGGCGGGGGTTTTACTCGCTAAGCTCATCAGCGATTCGCCTTTTTCCGGCTGGAACGCAGCAACATACACCAATTCCGCCACAGAGGGATCTTTACCTGCCTCACTGATAATAAAGCCACCATAACTGTGGCCTACCAGCAAAGAGCGCCCCTGTTGCTGATTGAGGATACGGCGGGTAGCCGCGACGTCATCCGCCAATGAGGTTTGCGGCTCTTGGACGATGGCAACGTGATAGCCGGCTTTATCGAGGATTCGGGTCACGGGCTCCCAACCTGAACCGTCGACAAAGGCACCGTGTACCAACACGATATTTTTAACCTGATCAGCCATCGCGCTGCTTTGCGCGGCGAAGGCTAAGGCGATGCCTGTGGCGAGGGTGACGAGGGTCTTCTTAAACATGATGATTTCCTCTTGAGTGATGTAATGGAGCAGAAATGATTATATATCGCTATAACTATTATCGAGGAAAGTATTGTTATCCTGGTTTTCTTTGTCAAGCGATTTGTTATCGCGATATCTATTATCCCGCGTTTATGCTACGAGTCAGGTGCAAAAGCACAGCATCAGGAGAGAGTCTCATGCCGGATCGTCCACGCCTTGGCGAGCAGCTCTGTTATTCGATTTATTCCGCTTCGCTTGCCATTAAGCGCCTGTATCAACCCTTGCTGGATGAAATGGGCGTTACCTATCCGCAATATTTAGTGCTGAATGTCCTTTGGGAACAGGACAAACAAACGATAGGCCATATTGGCGACACGCTGTCTTTGGAAACCAGCACGCTGGCGCAGCTGCTCAAGCGCCTTGAGAGCGAAGGATTTATCCGGCGCGAACGGAGTCCTGAGGACGAGAGGAAAGTGTTCATCAGCCTGTTGGAGAAGGGAGAAGCGCTGGAAGCACAATCGCTGTGCCTGTCTGATACGCTGCTTTGCAGCTCCGGGCTGGCATTGACGACTTTGCAACGGCTTAATCAAGAGATCATTGCGCTGCGCACAAATATCGTTAAAGGTATAAGTTAAGCCATCACCCCGTGCTGAGCTATCGTGGCTAAGGTAGCTAAGGTGACTAACACGGCTATTGCGGCTATTGCGGCTATTGCGGCTATTATGGCTATTATGGCTATTATGGCTATTATGGCTATTATGGCTATTATGGCTATTATGGCTATTATGGCTATTATGGCTATTA
>QVOB01026629.1:0-80843 GCA_014839585.1 Pseudomyrmex concolor | reverse complement strand
TGATGTTAAGCGGCGCAGGTATAGTCGGTGCGTGGCGTGCTTTTCAATGGCATTGGCCTACGGCCGGCTATGATGGCGACGGTGCACGGTCAGAGTCCCTGCAGTACTCGGGTGATCTTGCCCATCCCGCGGCAGGCGCCTACGTAACACATTCAACGACCGTGGCGGCAAACCCGTATTCGGCGCATGCACGCGCCACGGCTGTAAGGGGCGTACGCAACACATGCACCCCCCGCGGACGAAGCACCCCTCTCCTTATCGTCACCGCACGCCTTGAAGACGATGCCGCCTGATGCGAACGAACCGCAGGAGCTCCCCCACGCCGCTGCCTATGTGGCGCCTCCGCCGGACACCACCACCTCGGCAGCTCCGGTCCCGGACGAGGTGAAAAAGGTCAAGTTGGATTTTTCCTGCTTTGAGCAACGGGAAACTCTGACGGCGGCCGACATTATGCGTCAAATTGGTAAAACCCTAAAAAATCCGGTGGCGGCCCTGGCGGAAGAGTCACAGATTATCTATTTTTATCAGAATGTTGGGCGCTGTCCGACCGAAGGTGAGGTCGATAAGCTCGCCAACATTACCTACAAAGTCGATGCGGTCATTTCCGCGGTGGTCGCGCTACTGCCCGGATCGCAACCGCTGGTCATCGCGCAAAACATTGGCGGTCCGTTGTTGAAAATGATGGCCGACGACCTTGACGGCAAACCCGTGGATGCCAACGCGGTTGAGGAAGCCAATAACCAGATCTTGTTGCTGGCCAAATCTATCGTTGCGGCCTCGCCGAAAGACCACCGCGGTGACCCGATCGCCCAGCAACTAACATTACCCAAGAACACCTTTGTGTCCGGTCAAACGCTGGCGACCAGGCTGGACGGTAACCTGTGGCGATTAACCTACCGACAGGGACGTTTTTACGCCTGGCGTGATGGCTTGGAGCAAGAAGTGCGTTACGACACCAAGACCTCGCGGTGGGAGGCGGCGGATACACAGCCCCCACCGGTGGCACAGGGGCGAGATCGGGGCTATGACGGCCAGCAGCGTATCATCAGACAGCTTGCGCTGAGGGTGAAGTCGGTCAGGCCGGTAGCCCAGGAGGCGCAGGGCGGCAGCCTCTATGACATCACGCTGGCCGACGGTCAGGGCAGGCAAACCTGCATCAAGATAGCGGATCATTTTTTGCCGATAAGACAACACCCCCGCCATCTTTTTTACGAAGCCTATGATATTGCCAAACCGGGCAAGTCTGGTTATCCGATTCACCTTGATGCCAAAAATGAATGGCGCTTGGGACTGAGAGTGAAACCGCAGCAGCAGCAAAGCTGTTTAGGCTTACGCTCGCATCGCTTTATGCTGGGGCCGGAAGAAACGGATAAGGTTTTGTGCCGCTTCGATCGCCGGACACAGCGTTTTGTATTGGTGCCCGATGAAAAAGGGTATGTGAGTTCAAGCGGGCAGGAAATTAATTACGTCAAGGCAGTGGGTGAAGCACAGCGTCGTTTTCAGGACAGTTTCCCACAGCAAAGTCAGAAAATTCGCTATCGGGACGGATTCCGTACCGACGAGATTGATGAATACCGCCAAGTGTTGGAGGTTGATAGCGTTCTTGGCGATAACATCAAAGGGATTTTGCTTTATGGTCTGGAGAGGGTGAACTGGCACAGGCGGGGAAATATACCGGCGCCGCACGTGAACTGAGAGAGGGCGTTATCACGGCGCATAAGTATATTAACCAGGTAAAAAACGAACTGATACTCGGCAAGGCGGATAACCCGCTATTGCAGCGCTTTCATGAGATTTTCACCGTAGAGCTCGATTCCGATGAGGCCCTGCTTGTCACCTTGCTGCGCAATATTGAGGACACGGGAAATGAGCTTGCGCGGCATATCAGCGATAACTTCAGCCGCATTTGGCTGGTTGAGCATGATAATCCCAATCTGGTAGGGGAAGTCTATCACCAAGATCCCCTCAAGCGAATTTTCATTAACTTCAAAAAAAGCGGCGCTTATCAACATAACAAACGTTTAAACGTTAAATGCCGTTTTCTCTGTAGCCACTACAAAGTCAATGATGATGTGGAGACGTTTCTGCATGAAGCGTCGCATAATGCGGTTAAAACGGAGGATTATTTCTATCTCGACAGCATGGAAGGCCATCGACCGCTTAGCGAAGAATTGGGCAGATTATCGAGAGGCGATATATCGAAAAAAGAGGCCAGAGGAATTATCGAAACGGCAAAATCGCTAAAGATGACGTTGTTGCCGCTGAAAGATAAACCGCTGGCACGGCGGCTCTACAGTTATTTTCCTCAAGTGCGCGGGCGGTTTCTCATGCAGAATGCCGACTCATTTAGCCAAATCATTATGGAACTGGCGGACAGGCTCGAAACGAAGGCGAAGCGGGACACCTCTCCGGAGAAACGGCTGAATGCCGAGGTGCTCGCGCTCTTCATCACCCGGGTCCTGTGGCAGACCGGGGAGGTACGCGCGGAGGGAGGGACGCGCCCGTGACGGTGTCTCCACGGGCGGTTGCTAGCTTTGGCGGGACAGCTCTTTTTCGCGCAGCGCCTGTTTTTCCGCCTCGCTTAAAAAGGCGATGGTCAGGCCGTTTTGTTGGGCACGGGTAATATCCTGACTGCTCAGGCCGGCGGCCGGAGCCGCCTGGCAATACTCATGACCAATATCGATACCCTGTACCGCCGGATCGTCGGAATTGAGGGTCGCCAGGATGCCGCTATCGAGGAAGCGTTTCAGTGGATGATGCGCCAAATCACGTACGGTACTGGTTTGCACATTGGATGGAGGTCAGGCAGCTCTCGATCCCGATGGCGTGGTCGGCGAGAAAATCCATCAGCTTGGGATCTTCTATGGCCTTCACCCCATGACCAATGCGTTCGGCGCCGAGCTCTGAAATGGCCTGCCAAATACTTTCCGGACCGGCGGCCTCGCCGGCATGCACGGTGATACGCAGGCCGGCACCGCGGGCGCGGGCGAAATGGCTGAGGAATTCGCTGCCGGGGTAGCCCAGCTCATCGCCGGCCAGATCCAAAGCGGTGATGCCACCACGGCAGGCTAGGATCGCCTCGAGCTCCTGCCAGCAGGCGTCTTCGCCGAAGGTGCGGCTCATAATGCCGATAAGCCGTACCGGCAATCCGGTTTCGCGGCTGGCGCGTTGCACGCCGTCGATCACCGCTTCTACGACTCCCTGCAGCGGCAAGCGATGGGTCATCGCCATATAGTAGGGTGAGAAACGCATCTCAGTGTAATCGAGACCGGCCGCCACGGCATCGGCGACATTTTCCCGCGCCACGCGCTGACAGGCGTCCAACGACCCCAGCACCGACACGCCCAGATCCAGCTTTTGCAGAAAGCTGACAAGATCCGGCTCGGTGGCGGTGACCTGCACATGCGGGCGTAAGGCCTCAAGCGTTGTGGCGGGTAGGGCGACGCCAAATTGACGATCGAGATCCAGGATCGTTTGCGGGCGAATATTGCCGTCCAGATGACGGTGCAAATCCGTCAGCGGCAGGGAAGTATTAATCATGAGGGATAACTCTTTCAGGTGACATCGATAGGATGATTATAATATTGACCGGCCCGGGGCGACGTCCGGACGAGTGAGAAAATGCGCCCCCGGCTTAGAGGCCGGAAGCGCGATGACAGACAGGGGGATTCAGGGCTGCGGCACGGCCGGCGGCGCAGCAGGTTGCGGCGCACCCTCGGGCACACCCAATACGCCGAACAGGCCCAGGAAATTTTGAATGGACATTTTCTGACCATTCAGATTGATTTGGTTGTCGGCATAGTGGAAGCTGCTGGTCAGGGTATTGTCCGCCACCGTGGTCAATTTGAACATCTGGCCCATGGCGGCCAAACCTTGAACCTGCTGCTTGGCAAGCTGGTCAGCGTCTTTTTCATTGTAACCCTGCAGCCGGGCGAACTGTGCAGTGGTTTCGGTGGCCATATCCAGCGGAACGGTCAGTTTGGCGTCCAGTTTGTTGACGAATCTGGCCCATTGTTGATCCGGCGTCAACGCGGGATCCTGAGTCGCCTGCTGCGCCGCAGCCGGATCGTTAAGATTAAGCGTCAGGGTGAACGTGCTTTCTCCCTTGGTATTTTTCCAACTCAGCGGAGCGATGGTCAGGTAGGGGCTGCCTTTCAGCGCGGTAGGTAACTGCTGCAAGAAGGCCTGGGTAACCTGCGCCTGCTGCTGTTGCGGATCGACTGCCCCCGTCTGCTGCATGATTTGCGCGACCTGCTGATGATAGTTATCGCTGAACGCTTCAATCGCTTTTCCATCCAGGTTGGACAAGCTGATATTCAGCCTGCCGGCGCCGAAGTTTTGCCCCTGGATGTGCAATTCATCCAGAGCATAATTGACCTGGACCGACAGCTTATCGCCATCTTCTTTGGCATGGGTCACCTGCGATAGCGAGTCGATGCTTAAAATGTCCTTGCCGTCCAGGTTGTACACCAGCGTACGCGCCTTGAGCGTGTTATCGCCGATGCCATATCCCTGCTTGCCATTGTGGGTGTCGTTGTCAACGCTGAAATCGTGCAACGTCAGCTGTTCGCGCTGTTGCCACTGGTTGAGCCCGCCCAGCACCAGGCTATCAATGCCGCCGGTCACCTTCAGTTTATCGCCATCGGCGGCGACATCGAACGTCCCGCCGCTGGCGCGGATGACCGTTTGATTATCCTGGAAATCCATTGCCGCCACGGTGATTTTGGATACCGTGTTGCCGCTATAGCCGACGCGGGTTCCCGCTACCAGCGGCACGTTGGCTTTGGCGGCGTCGAACAGCGACTGGGTTTTGGCGGTTTTCGCCAGCACGCTATGTACCGAGGCCATGCTGGGAATGAATACGCCTTTTTTCAATTGGGCAAACGGAAAGGGACCATGATCGACTTTTTCGTTAAAGCGCACGTCCTCGCCGGGTTTTAACAGCTTATTATCGCCGGTGGTGCCGTCGGACTGTAGTACGACATCGACATGACTTGTGAATACACCGCGCCGGTAATTCTCCGCGGCAAAGCGCAAACCCGACTGCGGAAAGGTGCTTTGCAATCGGGCGTTGGCGTCGTTGACCAACTCTGGCAACCGGCGCTGAAACTGTTTACCGGTGTACCAGGCGCCGCCGGTCCAGGCAGCGCCGAGAATGACGATCACGCTGACCGCTACGAGGGTTTTTTTCATAGGTTATGCATCCTTATAATTTCTTGCTATCCCACTTGTTCGCCCAGCAACGCCGAAGGCAACAAAAAGCGCACATGACCGGGAATAATGCCCAAGCCATGCAACTAATAGTGGCAACTGACAAGCAATTCGTCCGGCCGGTGTTAGCGTTAGTTGTAAACGCGGGCTAAACGGCCACTGCCGCTGACTTTAATGGGTGACTCTTGTGCGGCGATAAATACCGACTCACCCGGCTGCAGCGTAATTTGTTGCCCGTTGCCGTCCAAGGTGGCCTGCCCGTCAACGCAAAATAAAATGGCCGCGCTGTCCTGGGCCAGCACGCGCGGCGCCGGCGTTAGCGCATGCAGCGAAAAAGCAAAATCGTCCACCGGAATCGGGAAGAACAGCGCACCCTCTTGCTCTTGGGCCACGGTTAATAGCGTATCCTCAGGTTTGGCGACGAACTGGACGTTGGCCATCAGCTCCGGCACGTCGATATATTTCGGCGTCAGCCCGGCGCGCAGTACATTGTCAGAGTTGGCCATCACCTCCAGGGCCACGCCTTTGAGGTAGGCATGGGGGGGGTTGCGCGAATAAAAACATCGCCTGGCCAGGCTGCAGGGTAATGACATTTAACAGCAGCGGTGAGAACAGGCCGCTGTCTTCGGGATAGACGTCGGCAATCATCCGCACGGTGTCCCAGGGTTCGCCGTGCTGATGGGCCAGCGTGGCGGTAAGGATATCCAGCGCGCGGGATTTTTGCTCGCCGGTCATTGACAGTAAATCGCCGAACAGCTGCGCCAAATGTTGCTCATCAGGGTGGGCGAGGAAGGCGGCGATAGTGGGATGGGCCCCCGCGACGGGCTGCAGCATCGAGACAATGGACGACAGCGTACGAAAGCCGTTCATCGCCTGGAATGGCGTCAGGGCAAACACCAGTTCCGGCTTGTGATTGGCGTCTTTGTAATTTCGGTTGGGCGCATCAGGGGCAATACCCGCCTGATTTTCCTTGGCAAAACCGATTTTTGCCGCCTCAAGGCTGGGGTGGACCTGGATAGACAACGGCTCGTCGGCGCACAGCACTTTGAACAAAAAGGGCAGTTCACCGAAGCGGTCAGCCACCGCGCGGCCCAGCATGCCCGCCGGGTCGCGCGCAATCAGCGAACGCAGCGTTATCTCATCGCCTTGCGCATCAACAACGCGCGAGCTGCTTTTAGGGTGCGCGCCCATCCACAATTCCGCCATCGGCCGGCCATCGGGATTGGCAATGCCGTAAAGCCGGGTCAGGGCGTCTTTACTGCCCCAGGCGTAATGCTGGAGGGTATTTATCATCTTTTCCATGATCATTCCCGTTAATAATTTATTGATTCGTATTGTAATAGCGCTCACCGCTCGCATAATGGTAGGCGTTTATGTGGGACTATACTACCAATGCCCTGGCTAAAGAAGTGAGCATCGTGGGGCGGGATAGCTATCTTTAGGAAGAATACCAGGAGGTTATGATGGCAGTGACTCGTGTAGAAAAAGATTCAATGGGGCCGATTGACGTCCCCGCGGACCGTCTTTGGGGTGCGCAAACGCAACGGTCGTTGGAGCATTTTCGTATTTCCAGCGAAAAAATGCCCCCTGAACTGATTAACGCGCTGGCGCAAACCAAACGCGCCGCGGCGCAGGTGAATCAGGACCTGGGCTTGCTTGAAGCCAAACGTGCACAGGCGATTATCCATGCCGCGGATGAAGTTCTGGCCGGCAAGCATCCCGCAGAATTCCCGTTGGCCATCTGGCAGACCGGCTCCGGCACCCAAAGCAACATGAACATGAACGAAGTCCTGGCGAATCGGGCCAGTGAATTGCTTGGCGGCGAGCGCGGCGAAGGGCGCCTAGTGCACCCTAATGACGATGTTAATAAAAGCCAAAGCTCCAACGACGTTTTTCCGACGGCGATGCACGTTGCCGCGGTCATTGCCGTACGTGAACATCTGTTGCCGCAGATAGCGGTGCTAGAGAAAACCTTGGATGCCAAAGCGGTCGCTTTCAAGGATATAGTGAAAATCGGCCGGACCCACCTGCAAGACGCGACGCCGTTGACGCTCGGTCAGGAAATATCCGGTTGGGTGGCGATGCTGCAGCACAGCGCAAAACATATTGAGCAAAGCATCCCGCACCTGTGCGAGCTGGCGCTGGGCGGCACCGCCGTCGGCACCGGGCTCAATACGCATCCGGAGTATGCCGTCCGCGTGGCAAAAGCGCTGGCGGATTTGACCGGGCAACCCTTTGTTACCGCGCCGAACAAATTTGAATCCCTGGCGACCTGTGATGCGTTGGTCCACGGCCATGGCGCCCTGAAAGGGCTGGCGGCATCACTGATGAAAATCGCCAATGATGTGCGCTGGCTGGCTTCCGGTCCGCGTTGTGGCATAGGTGAGCTGAGCATTCCGGAAAACGAGCCGGGCAGTTCTATTATGCCGGGAAAAGTCAACCCGACCCAGTGCGAAGCGATGACCATGCTGTGTTGTCAGGTCATGGGGAATGATGCGGCGGTAAATATAGGCGGCGCTTCCGGGAATTTCGAGCTTAACGTCTACCGCCCGATTGTTATCCATAATTTCCTGCAATCGGTGCGGCTGCTGGCGGACGGTATCGACAGCTTCAATCACCACTGCGCGCTGGGCATCGAGCCCAACCGCGATCGTATCGATCAGTTACTGAACGAATCGCTGATGCTGGTAACGGCGCTTAATACCCATATCGGCTATGACAAGGCCGCGGAGATCGCGAAAAAAGCCCACAAAGAGGGGCTTACGTTGAAGGCATCCGCGTTAAAGTTGGGCTATGTCACGGAACAACAATTTGATGAGTGGGTCCGCCCCGAAGATATGGTTGGCAGTATGAAAAGCTAAGTGAAGCCTGGTCTGCCCGCGCGCCAGCGCTCGCCTCAGGTCGCAACGTACAAATGCAGCCGTTCAATGAGCAGGTGGGCCGGCAATGCAGTCGGGACGTGTTTGGGGCGGATAGTGTGACGGTCATAGTTCAGCAATTCTCCAAGCATGGGCGCCGTCGCTCCCTTTTGCGTCCGGCAAAGTACGATAAGCGGGGAAGGGCAGGCGTACTGCACCTGTTTTTGCTGCGCTTGATACCATACCCGCGCGATAGGCTGCACCTTAACCGGCCGCTTTATTTTCAGCGGAATGTCCGGCGGGAGTTTTGACACCAGGTTTATCTCCTCGCGCACCCGCTCCTGCCACTGTTCGCGGGTATAAGGCGGTACCGCGCGGCGGCCGTGCAGACTTTTTTGTAACAGGGTCAGCACCTCTTTTCGCGTCAGATTTTTGGTGACCTGTTTATTCGCCCAGCCAAAGCGTACCGTAGCGGGATCGCTAATCACCTGGAGGCCGCGATAGGCGCTCAAGGTCTTCAGTCCGCGCAGATGGCGGTGTACGAAGTCAAAGCGCTGCTCCGGCGGAAGCTGCGATTCAACGGTAATCAGCCGGGACAAATGGGTTTTCAGGTCGTTGATTTCGCTTATCAACGAAACGGCGGCCGCATACTGGTCATTATCCACGGCGAAGCACAAGGCCCCCGGCAGGCGGATCGCCGCTTTGCTGCTACTGTTCTGATTTTGCTGATAAATGAACAGGCGCTGAAAATGCGCCACGCCGGTCGCCAGCGCAGTTTTCCCCACCTGTTGCTCAACAGTAAGCGTTGTGATCTCGTCCTGTTCCTGGCCTTTTTCTACTTCCGGCAGGGTGAACACGCGGGCGGCAAGCAGCCTGAAACCGCCCAGCAGCGGCTCAAGGGCCGTCAGGCGCAGCTGCAGCGTATTAAAACAGGTGTTAAGACGCTCGGCTAAATCCAAGGCGGGCATGATATCTTCTCGGTTATTAGTTACAACACTGACTGTTTTCTTCCTAATACACCATAACCATAGCGAAAGTGACCCTAACACGTCTAGCACAACGCGTGAGGCAACAAGGTCTGATGAGACGGTAGCAGCACCGACGGTGCCAGAGCATATCGACGCACAATGAGAGACATCAACGATGAGGTCGCGACAGAGCGCAGCGCGGCATCGGCCGCGCCATAACATCTTCAGTTGGCGCGTACGAGACCTGTGCCGCAGCCGATTGTCGGGCTACGCTGACGTCCTAACGCCGTACGCGTCAGACCGCGCGCAGTTCGGGCAACCGGCGCAGGCGCTGGGCGACATACAGCCCGACGAGCAATAACGCCGTGATAAACGCCACCACGCCGCCCCAACCGTAGCCGTGCCAGAAGAAGCCACCAAGCGTCCCGGCGGTACTGGAACCCAGATAGTAACAAAACAAATACAGCGAAGACGCCTGACCTTTGGCGCGCCGCGCGCGCCGGCCAATCCATCCGCTGGCGACGGAGTGGGCGGCAAAAAAACCGCCGGCGAACAGCATCATGCCGACGAAAATTGCCGCCAGTGGCGTTGCCAGCGTTAGCAACAGGCCGGCAATCATAATCATGATCGCCACCATCATGACCGCGGTCCACGGCCGTAACGCACGGTAAGCGCGCCGGCCTTTGGAGAACTCCAGGAGCCGGTTAAATAGACGACCGACAATAATCCTACCACCGCCTGGCTAAGCAGCCAGGGCGGGGAGAGCAGGCGATAGCCGATGTAGTTAAACAACGTAACAAAAGCGCCCATCAGCAAAAAGCCTTCGATAAACAGAAGCGGCAGGCCCTTGTCACGCCAATGCAAGCGGAAATTGATCGCCAAGTTGCGAGGTTTCAGCGAGGTCGGCCTGAAATGGCGCGAGGTGGGCAATATACGCCAGAACATCACTGCGGCCAGTAAAGCGACCAGTCCGATACAACCCACCGCGATACGCCAGGAAAACAAATCGGTCATGACGCCGCTTAATAACCGGCCGCTCATGCCGCCGATAGAGTTGCCGCTAATATAAAGCCCCATGGAAAACGCCACCACGCTCGGGTGTATCTCTTCGCTACGATAGGTCATCGCCACAGCGGCGACGCCGCTTAGCGACAACCCAATACAGGCTCGCGTCAAGAGAATACCCTGCCAACTGGTCATGAAAGCGCTGCAAAGAGTAAAACTGGCGGCCAGTATCAAGGCCACCACAATGACCGATTTACGGCCCACCGCGTCCGATAAGGGGCCGGTAAACAGAAGATCCAGCGCCATCGTGCCGGTGGAGACCGACAGCGAAAGACTACTGGCGGCGGGGGAGACACCGAAATCCGCCGAGAGCACCGGCAGGATAGGTTGTACGCAATAGAGCAGAAAACAGGGCCAGGGCGAGCTGGATAAATTGCGGGGTACCGCGTTTGATGTACAGTGATCGGGACGGTGTAGCAACGGGCTGGGCGATTCGGGTCGCCGGCGCGTCCGGCGATGACGCCGTCGTGCGCGAAAGGGTGTTCACGATAAATCCTTAATGCCAACATCATGCAGGGTTAACAGTAACGGCAGGCGCCGCTGAGAAGCTGAATCGTTTAATAAGGATAGAAAACGGCGATTTTTTTGTCTAACATAATAATAATTGATATATTTAAAATATGAATATAGAGCTCAGGCATTTACGCTATTTCATCGCGGTCGCCGAGACGCTGCATTTCGGCCGCGCCGCCGCTAAGCCAGCAGATCCAGATCCTGGAGCAGCAGGTGGGGGCATTGCTTTTGGAACGCAACAATCGCAATGTCAGGCTGACGCCGGCCGGACGCCAGTTCCTGGAACAGGCGTGGCAAATCATTGCTCAGGTTAACCAGGCAGCGGATCGCGCAGCGAGGGTCCACCGCGGAGAATTGGGCGAGGTCACCATCGGTTTTACCGCCTCGGCGCCTTTTATCAAATCCATTTCGGCCAGTCTGTTGGCATTTCGCCAGCAGCGTTCCGATGTGCATATCCAGATGGTAGACACCAATACCAAGCAGCAGATTGAACCCTTGCTTACCGGTAAGCTCGACATCGGTATCATGCGCAACACGCCGCTGCCCGAGGCGCTGGATTATCAACTGCTGCTGCGCGAACCGCTCATTGCGGTGGTGCACCAAGACCATCCCCTTGCCAGCGTCGCCGGCGAAAGCATCACGGTACTCCAACTGGCGGATGAGCCCTTGTTTTTTTCGACCGCAAGGTCGGCACCGCGCTGTATGATGAAATTTTGCTGCTGCTCAAACGCTACGATATCGACCCCTATATTACCCAGGAAGTTGGCGAAGCCATGACTATCGTCCGGTCTGGTCGCGGCCGGGCTGGGCTGGGCTGGGCTGGGCTGGGCTGGGCGTATCGATACTGCCGGCGTCGTTTCTGCGTATCAAGATAGACAGCGTGCGCTATCTGGCGCTGCAGGAGCCCGACGCCAAAACCGAAGTCTGGCTGGTCACCAACCGACAGCGCGCTCTGTCGGCTCCGGCGCAGCTCATGATAGGACTAATGCTGCAACGGCAATAGTTTTCCGTACCGGTCGCCGCAAAACAGGGGAGCGCCAGCGCCAAGGACAAATATGTGCAGTAAATCACATTTCCAATCAAATAGTTGACAGCTAAACGTAAAAGTTTCACCATAACCCCAATCTTTTTATTTTATAGCGTGAAAAATAGCGGGAGCGGGTCAGTGATTGGCATTGGTCAACCCGGACATATTGATCAAATTAAACAGGCGAATGTGGGAGCGGTGTACCGTCTGATTGATACGTATGGTCCAGTCTCCCGTATCGCGCTGTCCAAATACGCGCGTCTGGCGCCCGCAAGTATCACTAAAATCGTGCGTGAGCTGATGGAAGCGCACCTGGTGGGGGAAACGGAATACCAGGAAAACGGCTTACGCGGACGGCCGGCGATTGGCGTGGTGGTGGAGACGCAAGCCTGGCATTTTTTGTCGTTACATATCAGCCACGGCAGCCTCTCGCTGTCGCTGCGTGAACTGTCCAGCAAACTGGTGGTGGAAGACACCGTCCCGTTGCCGTCGCAAGCCCCCTTGCCGCTACTGACCCGTCTCATTGCCGAAGTGGATGCCTTCTTCAACCGCCATCAGCGTCAGCTGGATCGATTGACGGCAATCGCAGTGACGGTGCCCGGCATTATCGACGCGCAGGCCGGCGTCATCCACCGTATGCCCTGGTACGAGGTGTGTGATATGCCGCTGGGTGATGTCCTCAGCAGCCACATCGGCGTGCCGGTATATCTGCAGCATGATATTTGCGCCTGGACCATGGCCGAAGCGCTCTACGGCGCGGCGCGGGGATGCAACGACGTTATTCAGATCGTTATCGATCATAATGTCGGCGCCGGCGTGACAACCGGCGGCCGGTTGCTGCACGGCGGCAGCCGAACGTTGGTGGAAATCGGCCATACGCAAATCGATCCCGACGGCAGGCGATGTTATTGCGGCAATCGCGGCTGCCTTGAAACCGTCGCCGGCATGGAAAGCATCCTTGAACACACCCGCCAGCGGCTGAAGCGCCAGCCGGACTCGCCGCTCAACGGTGTCAGCTTAAGCGTGGACCGTTTGTGCAGCGCAGCGCTGGCCGGTGACCGCGTGGCGCAGGAAGTCATCACCGGCGTCGGGCTGAACGTGGGGCGTATTCTGGCGATGATGGTAAATTTATTTAATCCGGAAAAAATTTTGGTGGGATCTCCGCTCAACGGCGCGGCGTCAATCCTCTACCCGGTCATCCAGCGTTGCATCCAGCAACAATCGCTGCCGGATTACAGCCGGCGGATACAAATTCAGGCAACCCGTTTTAGCAATCATGGCACCATGCCCGGCGCGACGCTGGTGAAAGATGCGCTTTACGATGGTTCACTTTTGCTAAAGCTGATGCAGGGGTAAAACCGCCAAAATATTGAGCTAACGCAAGCCACACCCCGCCGCAATGACGTACATTTCTCTCGATCCTCCCGCGAAATTTTATCAAGTCTAATGGATTACGACAGTCTGGAGTTGCCATGTTGAAACATATGTTTGTCACCGGTACGGATACCGCCGTCGGTAAGACTGTTGTCGCGCGCGCACTATTGCAGCATTTGGCGGTGAGCCATTTCACGACTGTCGGCTATAAACCGATTGCCGAAAGCAATCTGATGACCGCCGAGGGGCTGCGTAACCACGATGCGCTCGTGTTGCAGACGTCGTCCTCGTTGGCGCGGCCTTCGCTGCTGCTCCCCGAGGCCGCCGCCGGCTGTTTCACCGGCGCTGCGGTGGATTATGAGGCCATGAGCCGCGGACTGCGGCATCTTTCCGCGCTGGCGGATACGGTTGTTGTGGACGGCAATTGCGGTTGGAGCGCGATTATGAACGATTATCGGCCTTACTCTGAGTGGGTCATTCGCGAGCGTTTACCCGTGGTGTTGGTGATCGGCATCAAGCTTGGTTGTATCAGCCATGCGAAGCTGACCGCCGAGGCTATCCTCAACGACGGTCGCCGCTATTGGGCTGGGTCGCCAATCGCATCAATCCCGGACTGGCGCACTACGCCGAAGTCCTGAGCGTGCTAAACCACATCATACCGGCGCCGCAGTTGGGTGAGTTACCTTATTTGCCGCGTGCAGAGCAGCGGGATTTGGCTAAATTTATCGACCTAACGCCGCTGAACGTCGCTGTGCAACATACCGCCTGAACCGCCAAGAAAACGCGGACGCCGCCTGCCGTGAATTGCCAGCTGTCCGCTCAAGTGCCCAACTGCTATAATCAGCAGACAAAATAATCGCACTATCAGGGATCTATGCACCAGACGCCGGCGTCAACCGCTGCGCCAACGTGACGCGGCGGAATACTTATTGCCTGTATGTTAGCCATGTTTATGGCGGCGGTAGAAGTCACCATCGTCGCCACCGCCATGCCGGATATCATCGCCAGTCTGGGCGGCTTTCCTCTGCTGAGCTGGGTGTTCTCGATTTACCTGTTGTTGCAGGCCATCAGCATCCCGATTTACGGCCGCCTGGCCGACCTGTTCGGCCGCAAACCGGTGTTTTTTGTCGGCATCGGGCTGTTTCTCACCGGCTCCATTTTATGCGGCTTTGCCACCCATATGCCGGGACTGATTTTGTTTCGCGCGCTGCAAGGTCTGGGGGCGGGGGCTATCGTGCCACTCGCCACCACCACTATCGCCGATGTATACAATCAGCAAGAACGCGCCCGTCTGCAGGGCTATCTCTCCAGTGTCTGGGCGGTATCAGCGATCGTAGGTCCGCTGATGGGCGCGTTTATCGTGCGGCATTTTCACTGGTCAGGGGTATTTTGGGTGAACGTGCCGCTGGGCATTCTCTCGGCGGGGTTGCTCGCGCGTTATCTCCCTGCTGCGCCACAGCGGCGGGACGCGGCGTCCCTGGACGGTCGCCGGCATCGCCTATATGACCCTTGCGGTCGGGGGGCTGCTTATCGCCCTGCTGCAGGGTGAGCAGCTGGGCCACTGGCGTGTGGCGCTGCTGGCGCTGACCGTTATCAGCGCCGTAATGTTGGTGCGCGAACAGCGGCGCAGCCCAGCACCTTTGTTCCCGTTGGCGCTGTGGCAGAGCAAAATCATTATTGCCGGCAATGTCGGCGGTCTGATTACCGGCGCGGCGATGATGGGTATCGCTGCCTTTTTACCCACCTATATTCAGGCCGTGCTGGGCGGCAGCACTTTTGAGGCGGGCTGGACGCTGGCGGTGATGTCCCTGGGCTGGCCGCTGGCGAGCACGTTGTGCGGCAGATTGATGATTCACACCTCCTACCGTCTGATGGCCATGTGCGGCGCGGTTCTGCTCGTGGCCGGCAGCCTCTTGCTGTTGCGGCTTGACGCTCAGAGCAGTATTAACGATGCCCGGCTGGCGTCGTTTGTCATCGGCCTGGGCATGGACATGAGCAATACTACGTTTCTGGTCTCGGTACAAAATGAGGCGCCGTTTGCGATTCGCGGTATTGCCACCGCCTCAACGGTCTTTACGCGCATGGTAGGATCGGCGCTGGGTACGGCGGTGTTGGGCGCCACGTTAAATACCAATTTGCAGCGGCGGTTACCCGGCATTGACGATCCGGTGCAGCATCTTATCGCCCATCACGGCCAAGACGGCCAAGGTCTGGCGCATATGGCGCAGCAGGTGGCGGTCTCGATGCACGGGGTTTATTGGGTATATGCTGATTGCACTCTGTGCGCTTGTCGCGGCCGGCCTGGTGCCGCACGGTTTGCGTCCGCGGCAGGAAGATTAACGTAGGCAAAAGCAGGGTAGGCGAAGAAGAGGGAGGCACATCCAGCGCCTCCCGCGGGTCGTTTATGGACTGGGTGCGTCATCCCCATGGCGAGTGTAGACAATTTTCTGCGTGTCGTTTTCACAATGACCCACCACCTGTCCGCCGGCGCTTTCCGCTTGATCGCTCGGCACGATTTCAAGCGTGAAACCGGATTCGGGTACGCCGTTGGCAACGATTTTCCGCGCTATGTCCGCTTTCACATCTTCGCACGCGGCCTGTGCGCCGAGGGGCACAAGAAGGGCCAGCGCAAGGGTTAACAACATTGACTTCTTCATCCTGTCATCCTTATATGATAATGAAGTGGCGTTATAAGCGTAGCAGCGTAAGGCTTTTTAGGAAATTCGTCATGCTCAGGGCGCCAGCAGCGAGCGTCCCGTACGGCGATCCAGACAACGGGAGGTGTTGGGTTCCCAGTACGCGTTGACATTCTGGCTACTGTTGCATTTTTCCTGCAAATCTACGGCCTGATCGTAGCGATCGAAATCTTTCTCTACGCGCGTGTTGACCTTGTTGCGCAGCCCATGGGTGGCATTCCATTGTTCCTGACTCTGCCGCGCCGCTTCCCGCGACCGTGCGGTATCGCCCGAATCGATAACGATATGCTGGGTGCCGTCGCTTGCGGCGATCCCTGCGCCGGCATACGCCAGCAGGCCCAGTGCCAGCAGTCCGCCGAGCAAACGTCGGGTCGGGATTGTGTTCATGCCATGTTCCTTCTAAGCTGTGCGCGTAATAACGCGCTAATAATGTATACGATCGACGGTAATATCATCTCAATACCCCCACGAACCATCAACAACAGGGTCAATGTTGCCGCGTACGGAGATCGAATGACTAAAACAGTGTTGCTGTATATTGCGACCGCCGTCGCTGAAATTCTCGGCTGTTATCTGCCGTATTGCTACGTAAAACGGGGCGGCAGCCTGCTGATGCTGCATCCCGCCGCCAGCGGACGCGTTTATGCCGCCTACGGCGGTGTGTGTGTATTGACAGCGCTCTTGTGGCTCAGGTTCATCGACGGCATAAAATTATCCCCCCAGGACTGGCTGGGCGCGGCGGTGGTATTGTGCGGGGTCATGATCATGATAGGCGGCTGGCGCCACGGCGCGGACTGAGGGGCGCAGAAAGCGGCGTGGATCTGGCGGGCTTTGCCTGTGGGTGCCCGGCGCGGAAGTCTCACTACGCGGCCGCGGCACAGACTGGGATGCCATTAAAAACGCAGAGGGCAGGGTGTGCCGCCGCCGGGGGTTGCGTCGCAGGCCGGGGCCACGGCCCCGGCGGAGCGCATTGGCTTTATTACCGGCTATCGGTTTACGAAGCCTTTTATCACGCCACGCTTGGCGCCGCCCAAGCGCTGGCGCTGGAGGGCGTTATCGGTATAATTTCGCCGCAAGAAAAGAAGCGGATATGGTGATTCTGGACCCCGCTGCGACACCGTTGCAGCGGTTACGCCAGCAAAACGGCAAAGACATTCATGAGCGGTTGTTTGCCCTGATGATGCTAGGTGATGATCGCAATATCTATTAAACGCGTATTCAGGGAGAAATCGCCTGGCAGCGCGGGCAGGAGGAGCGGCCGGCGCCGTGAGGCTGTTACGCCGCCGGATGTCACTTCAGTTTGCGTTTGCTGCTTTCCAGGGGTGACAACGTCACTGGTTGTGATAAAGATCTGTCCGGGGGCCTGAACCTCGGTTTGGCCCCGGGGTCATGGGCTGTCGATTTCTCGCGAGCCACACGCCGGTAATCCAGGGCTCACTACCGGCGTAGAGCGGTAAGTGGTGTTGCTTAAGCGCCGAGGGCTATTGTCGGACTTTCTTAAGCATTTTGAGAAGTCGCTTGGTCATGCGCAGGGTATGAAAAAAAAAGTTCTTCGGCCGGCTACGGCGCAGCTCATTTTCTCCCCCCGCGTGGCGACAGAGCTCGTCATGCCGCTCCAGGACATGTCGGCTTACCGCAGGCGGAAACGGTGCGCTGACTGCGGGCGACATCCGTTCGCGCCGCGGCGCCGGATCCAGCGCCGCGGTGGCAAATCCCTGCGGTGTCGAAACGACGCCTTGGCGGCGCCGGTAGCACAGACAACCACATATCGACGGATTCGCCATCCTCAGGCAGTGACCAACGCAGGGCATGGGGTCCAACGCCTGTGGGCGCAGGCATCCTCGGATACGCTGCGTCTTCACCGGTGGGCATCGCTATCTCCGGGGCAACAGACGCTTCATCGCGCAACGATTTCCGTAAATCTTCAGGTATTCCCTCAGGCGGTTGCCGCGACGCCTCCGTTTCCGGGATCGAAGGCACGGCTTTATCAGCGAAAGGTAAGAGAGGGCGGATGACAGGGCAAACAGTCGCGGAAAACGCAACCATGGCAATAACAAGGGCAGTGATCGGGCCAAGCAAGTTTTTTTTGAGAGTCATCATGAGGTAATAACTTCGGCTAATGAATGGGAAATGACGGAGAGCTCAAGGCATGTAGCGCTCTGCGATATAACATTGGCAGGAATGAACCGCACGAGAGCAGCTTGGGCTACTCCCGACGTTGGCTTTAGAAATGCACCTTCACCCCCAGCGATCCGGCCGTATCGCTGAAACCGCCGGTACCGCGCTGATGGGCCAAATGACCCCAGACGCCAATTTGCGGGGTCAGTTGCCCCTCATGACCGACTTTGAACCCAGTCAATTGGCGGCGGCCGTCCTGAACATAACGGGCGGGACCGGTTTGCACGCCGAAAGGCTGAGATGTCGTTAGCCAGTTAATTTCCACATAGGGCTGAAAAGCGGGGGCACTACCTGACAGGTCTGCGCCAGCGCACAGCGTGAGGCGGGCACCGAGCCGGGTTTGCCAGCTCGCAGGCGTCAAGGCGACATAGCGGGCCGGGCACTAAGCCGGTCTGCTTTAACGCCCATCCACGACAGCTGCCATTGCGGCTCAATCAACAGGCCAAGGTGTTCGCCCTTATGCAGACACCAGCGATAGCCGCTTTCCAGCGTTCCGCTGACGCCCTCGCTGCGATAATATTCGACCGGCGCGTCGGATCGCTGGACGTCGTTGTTAAACCAGCTATAGCTGAGCTAGCCGTCAAGATAACCTCCTTCCAGACCGGGCTGTTGTTGCCAGCCGGCATACACTCCCACCGAATAGCCTTGAAGCCCGCCGCGAGCGCGACTGGAAACCTGGGTAGAGCGGCTTTCCGTCGTGCTTTTGCCGGCGCCGAACATGATGCCCAGGTGCCCGCTGTCTCTTCCGCTGCGGCTAAATTGCAAAATTGAGCCGCCGCCTTGCACGATCTGACGTGTGGTGCTGGTCTGCAGACGGCCGTCACCGACGAAGTCATGCGTCTTCCCGCCAAGGATTCGCAGCCATAGCGTGGTGCGAGGGGCCGCGTCCATCGCCAGCGCCCCAAAGGTCATTCCGGCCGTGCCGTTGCGTTCTGCGCGTCGGCTAATGAATAGGGTGTCCGCTAGGGCATGATTGGCGGCGTAAATTCCGACCGCCGGGACAATCACTGTCGGTGGCGCAAACGGGGAGGCGACCGCGGGGGAGCCATCAGCGAGCCGGTCTTGATCCTCGTCCCCGGTGACGTTGTCATGGAGGTTATCGTTTGCTTCTACGAGAAGGTGAAGATCGCCGGATCCCTCGTCGGCCAGGCTTAGATGTTCGCCATCGTGACCCTCGTCAGCCGGGCTTCGGTCATCACCGTCACTTTCAGCGCTTACGGGCTGAGGAGGATCTCCGTTGATTTCATCGCTAACCGGACTGGGGTAACCGCTGTCGCTTTCGTCACTGACGCGGCTGGGGAGGGCACTGTCATTCCCAGTGTCACTCTGACTTGAGGCGCCGCGGTCGTTTTCGGCCCCCATCGAACGAGGCTGGCCTGCGGCGTCATTTCCGGCGGAAGCGTCATTTGCCGCCTCCGGCGGTATGGGAAGAAAGGGCGCATCACCCTCTTCGCCAGAGGAAAAAAGGGGGCTGCTGTCGCTTATCGCAGAAAGCGCCACACTTTCTTCGGACGAGGTCCGGCGGTCGCTGATATCAGATACTGAACGGTCAGCCGAAATGACGCTATCTCGCCGACCGGCATAACCGCGTTCCACCTCGCTGGCAACACCGACATATTGAGGGCGACGGGAGACCCGTCGGCAAGCGAAGCCGCCGGGGCAGCCCCAACGACCACATCGCGTAGGTCGCCGCTTGCGGAGGACCGGTCCAGGCTGACGACCGATGCCAGCCCGCTGTCGCGACGTAACGACATCACTTCAGCGCGCTGGTTGTCGCTCGCCAGAGAGACGGCCTAGCTGACGAGGGAGGCTGAACAGCTCTCGCGAGGCGCTGATGCCGCGGCCGTGAAGGGATCATCTAGGGTTGAAGCCGGCTTTAGCTTGTCAGCGGTGCTCGATTCGCCCGTCTGCGCCGTTAAGGACGCAGTGTCCCGCATACTGTCGCCGTCAGGCAAATCAGAATAGGTACTCTCATCACCCGCTAAGGGCATATTTCCCGTAGCGGAGGCGCCCGTTTTCGCCGTCATGACGGGTTCGCTGTACACAGGTTCACCCGTATTGGTTTCGCCACGCGGTGACAACGCGTGAGGCGCCTGGGCGTAAAGCATGCTGCGCGGCGGCTTTGGGGGCGCTTGGTTGAGAGGAGGCGTCGTGTCGCTGGACGCTTGGGTGAGGGGAGCCGCCGTGTCCCCAGGCGATTCCGTCAAGAGACGGTCCTTCGGTACAGTCTGCATCACCGCGGTTATCTTAGCTTTGGCAGGTTCGCCGCTCAGTAGCCAATACTGTTCTTCTGATTGCTCATGTCGCAGGGAAAAAAATACGCGCCGACTTTCAGGCCTTCAAACTTGAAAGCATCAGTACTGGCGTCCCCCTTGACGGAAATAAGATACAATCCATTATTTCTGATTATTTTATCCTGAACGGCAGAGGCATGAATGTTGTCAATGAGCAGCGTACTTTTGCCACCCACAGCCTTATTAATTTTGAGGTAGGGATCTTTATGGGATTTTCGCGCATCAAGAGAGATTGAAATCTTGCCACTGCCATCTGATGAATAATCCCCCTCTATGACCAGCTCGTTCTTATTGTTGCTCTGCATAGCTCGATTAATCATGTTTGGACTTTTTCCCTTATCCGGCTGATTACCGACCAAAAGTAGCCCTGCGTTATTTTCAACGTTACCGGCAATAACACCTCGCCCCCCCAATGCCCCCTTTATATGAATGACACTTTTTTTGACATTCAACTGGGCATCGTCCCTTAAAATAAGCGTACCGTCGAGCACATGCAACGTTTGGAATGGGGTGCATTAATTGGGATTATTTTTTTTGAGTTTGAACCAGAAATCTTTAGCAGGCTTGATGAGAGCATGGTCTAAGGTCCAATTTCCCCCATCGGCAATGACAATATGCTCCAAACCTAACTGACTTCTGAATTCAGGCGAAAAGGGGGTTAGCGTGAAGCGAACTTCGTTAGATCTGTCCTTCACCGATTTTTTCGCGTCGCGGGAATTGGCAACCTTCCGAGGATGCCGCCTATTGTCACATTCGAGCATCATGGCAGACACGGCCGGCGGCCCCAGCAGCAATAGCGCCTTTGCCGGGGCGCTCGTGTTATTTATCGATTCCCCTTTAGGCAAAATCTCAGTCCCGACGCCGTCGAAGAAGCGATGATTTTCACCATAAAATAGCAAGCTCTCTTTATTAAATAGATCGGGACGAGGGTGGTTTACAAAATCAAAATGAGATTCAGCCTGCACCTGATACATTGCCATTACTACGGCGATGACACCCCAGGATAGTTTGTGTGTTTTATTCATAGTATATCGCATCTCTTCCTGAAATGAGAAGTGTGTATAAAAACATTATTGAAATTAGATATAGATCTATATCATGTGCGCATAGAGTTAACCCGATCCATTCTATCCAGACCAAAATAAAAAACATCACAAACCGCCATTTTGTTTAAATTACATTTCTCATTTTAATGTGTTTTCAATGGTCGATACACGACGCAGCGCACCAGGCACAACCTCCTATAAACCATCTGATACGCTTCAATTTATAATTGCCAACTTTATCGATAAGTGATTATTTTAAGGCCGAGTGGTGCCGGATAATAATTATCCATTCAGTCTTGCTGTATATGCGTCTCAACAATTTAGAATTAATATTATTTGTATTCCAATGTAGTGACATTCAGCGCGCCAGGAAGACACCGCCTCTTGAACAGTCATGCCTAGATCGCGTGTCCTGCGCTCTGAAGGGGAATGCCCGTGACCGGGGCAAGATTATGCCACGCTTTTTTGCTACTCTTGCCCCATGACCCGCCGCGCAAGTACCACCCTTTGAGGCACGGGCAACCTTCGCGTCCGGCGTTCCGCAAAGCTGGCGCATCAAACGACAGGAAAGCATCATGGCAGAGCATCGTTATTCCCCGCAGAATCCATTTAATCAGCCGAGTACGTTGCCTTATCAGGCGCCGCCGTTCGATAGCATCCAGGAGGGTGATTATGCGCCGGCTATCGACGAGGGAATACGGCTTAACCTGATTGAC
Source organism: Pseudomyrmex concolor (assembly GCA_014839585.1). NCBI lineage: Eukaryota > Metazoa > Arthropoda > Insecta > Hymenoptera > Formicidae > Pseudomyrmex > Pseudomyrmex concolor. The sequence continues at coordinate 58,897 of QVOB01026629.1, read as the reverse complement.
ATCAATCGCATTGCCAATGACCCCGCGCCGCCCACGTTTGCCAATACCTATCAGGCGCTGGAGCAGTCGGGCAACTTGCTTAAAAGGGTGCTCAGTACCTTTGGCGCCATGCTCCCCGCCAACAGCAGCGACCTACTGCAACAGATTGAAGAGGCGCAATCGCCGAAGCTTGCCGCCCTCAACGATGCCATACACTTAAACGCCAAACTGTTCACACGGCTAAAAAGCCTTTATCAGCAGCGTGAGCAGCTTGAATTAACGCCGGAGCAGCAGCGGGTTATGTTGCTCACCTATCGCAGATTCGAGCATGCGGGCGCGAACTTATCCGCAGAGGACAAGCAGCGGCTTATGGCGCTTAACCAGGAGGCCGCCACGCTCAGTACGCGTTTCAGCCATCGCCTGCTGGCGGCGACCCGCGAAGCGGCGATCGCCCACGGGCAGGAAGACGGCTGGCGGTTGACGCTGCAAAACACGACTCAGCAACCGCAGTTGCAGCATCTGGCGCGGCACGACACGCGGCAGGCGCTGTTTCACGCCGCAATAACGCGCGCAGAGCAGGGTGACGACGTTGATACCCGCAAACTTATCACCCGGCTGGCGTCGCTGCGGGCACAACAGGCGCAACTACTGGGTTTTGCGGATTATGCCTCTTGGGCAATCGCGGACCAAATGGCCAAAACACCGCAGGCCGCGCTGTGCTTCATGCAAGACATTGTCCCCGCAGCGGTAGCCAGGGCGCGGCGGGAAGCCGCGGATATTCAAGCTCTCATCGATGCCCAGCAGGGCAATTTTACGCTCGCGGCCTGGGATTGGCAGTTTTATGCCGAACAGGTTCGCAAAGCGCGCTACAACCTGGACGATGCGGAAGTCCGCCCGTATTTTGCCTTGCACAATGTCCTGCATAACGGTGTGTTTTATACTGCCACGACGCTCTATGGCATTACATTCCAGCCGCGGCAGGATATTCCGGTCTATCACCCGGACGTGGACGTGTATGAAATTTTCGATGAAGACGGTACGCCGCTGGCGCTGTTTTACACCGATCTTTTTGCCCGCGACAATCGCGACAATATAAGAGTGACGGCGCCTGGATGGGCAATTTCGTCGACCAGTCGACTCTGGAGGGGACCCGGCCGGTCATTTACAATGTTGCCAATTTTACCCGCCCCGCCGCGGGACAGCCTGCGCTGCTGACCTGGGACGAGGTTATTACGCTGTTTCATGAATTCGGTCATGCGCTGCATGGTATGTTTGCCAGCCAGCGCTACGCGAGTATTTCAGGTACCGCCACACCCCGGGATTTTGTCGAATTCCCGTCACAGTTCAATGAACACTGGGCCAGCGAGCCTTTGGTATTTGCCCATTATGCGCGTCACTACCAAACCGGCGCGGCGATGCCGGCGACGCTGGTAGCAAAAATCAATCAGGCCGCCCGTTTTAACCAAGGATACGAAATGACTGAACTGCTGGCCGCCGCGCTGCTGGATATGGCCTGGCATCAACGGCAGGCGGACGAACCCGTGCTGGATGTCGCCGCCTTCGAGGCTGACGCGCTGGCGCAGGCGGAAATTGCTTTGCCCTGCGTACCGCCCCGTTATCGGTCAAGCTATTTTCAGCACATTTGGGGTGGGGGGTACGCCGCCGGCTACTACGCCTATTTATGGACACAAATGCTGGCTGACGATGCCTACGCCGCTTTTCAAGAGCAGGGTGGACTCAACGCCACCAACGGCCGGCGTTTTCGCGCCATGATCCTGTCGCGCGGCAATAGTCAGGATTTGCAGCAGTTGTACCGCCGCTGGCGCGGTAAAGCACCCGATATACAAGCGATGCTGGCGCATCGCGGCCTGGCGGTAGACTGAGCGCGCTATCGCTTTCCCCGGGTATGCATCTCGGCCGACCATTGGTAGGTGGCCTAGATGTCGGGCTTGACGGCCAGCTTCTTTTTGGCGGCGCGCGCCCGTTCAGCCGCCAGCCGGGCGCCGAAATCATCCTTAATGCGATTCGTTTCCGCATTGGTCAAGGTACGGCCATGGGATTTTCTGGCCCAGTCAAGCAGGGTTTTCAGCTCTCGCTGTTCGCTGTCCGTCATCTCTTTTTGCGTCAATTTGGCCTTCGGCATCCGTCAACTCCATAAGCGGGTGGGATAACCAGTGTAAAGCAAAGGCAGGGAGGTTACAGTAGTTAAGCGTTAAAAGGACATTAATATGATTACTCTTGGCTGCCTGCATACCGCGCAGAGCAACATCGCCATCTTTGAACAGGCGCGAGAGCGACTGGCGGACGACGATTATCAGCTTACGCATCAGGTACATAGCCATTTATTGCTGCAAGCGGAGCAGGCGGGGGGCATGACGCCAGCCATCGCGCAGGCAACCCAGTTGATTATTGCCGATATGATGCCTCAGGTTGATGGCATTATTATCACCTGTTCCTCCTTGGGGCAGGCGGTGGATACCCTGCACGCCGGCACCGTCCCGGTGCTGCGCGTAGATCAGGCGCTAGCGCGCCAGGCGGCGGCGGAAGGTCGACATATTCTGGCATTATGCGCCGCCCCCACGACGCTTGCCCCTACGGCTATCCTGTTTACCGAAGCCGCGGCGGCCACCGGCGCACGCGTGGAGGTGCATCTGGTTGACGGCGCCTGGAGACGTTATCGCGCAGGCGATATTGACGGTTATTTACACGCTATCGCCCAGGCCGCGGATCACGGCGCCGCCAGCGGGCAGTACGATTGTATTGCCCTGACCCAAGCCTCCATGAGCCAGGCCGTTTCGCTGATTAGCGCCGCTGCGCCGCCGGTATTGACCAGTCCTGCCGCCAGCCTGCGGCAGGGGCTGGCGCGGGTACGTCTTTTGCGCGGCGATTAGGTCAGGCTCGGCTTTACAGCGTACCGCGGCAGGCAGAAAGCGCCACCAGCCTTCCTCGCGTCAGCCAGGAGGCCAACAACGCGATGACCGTAAGCATCATGATCGTTAGCGCATACAGGTTGACGGTGGTCAGCAGACCCCAGCGCTGCACGCCGAAACCGGCGGCTATCGCCGGTAAGCTGTTGGCGAGGTAGCATTCCACATAAAACGCGGCCACCAATGCCGCCCGTTCTCCTGCTGAAACCAATGGAATGAGGGTCCGTAGCGCGCCGAGAAAGCCGCCGCCAAACCCCAGGCCCGCTACCAGCGATCAGGTAATCAGCAGTGCGCCGGATCCCGCATTGGCGCCTGCCAGAATGGCGGCGACGCCGAACAGTAACATGACGGACCCGCTCATTAACGCGGTAAGCGCCTTCCAGCGGCGAACGCAGGCGATAGCCACGCGCCGCTGAGGGTTAAGGCCGCGACAACCTCGCCGGCTGAGCCAGTGCGATTGTGCCGCCGTCGCGCGCGATGAGCGACGGCATGAGCGACAAATAGAATCCTCCCAGCATCCATACCGCAATATTGACCGGTGAAATGGCCAATAGCGCGATGCGCGCCTGCGGCGGAATCGATACGCTAGGACGTAATGAGGCCAGGGCGCCCGGGCGCCGGTTTCGGGCGTCCGCCAGGTCAGCGTCAGGCAACCGGCGAAGGCTGTCAACATGATCACGAAGACCAGATGTAACGGTGCCGGTGCCAAAATCAGCAACGCGCTGCTGCCCATGGCACCCAGCGCCATTACCGGTGGCCAAACCTTGAACCAGTCGCGCTGCGATAAGCCAGTGAGGGCCGCTCGCCAATAGAAATAGCGCCATGGACAGGGCGGCCAGCAGCAGCGCCAGCATAATGACCGGGCGGCGGCCGAGATAATCCGATAATGAGCCGGCGGTAAGTAACGCACCCAGCAGCGCCAGTGCATAGGCGCCAAAGATGACCGTGAGCATCACCGGCGAAAAGTGCCAGGACGCCTGATAAAGGCGATACAACGGCGTGGGTGCGCTGGAAGCGGCAAACAGCATGATGAGCGAAAAAGTATGGACGACGGCGGCACAATCGACGCGGTACACTAGCATCGTGACGTTTAGAGACGGAAAAGGGTCGGCGCATGGGATGTCCAGAGTAAACGCAATTATTTATATTTTGGCATGCTAAGACAAAGTGGCCATTAAAGCAAATTTTTAGCCTTTGCGGGTCAATAGACGGCGAGAGGACAAGCGTTGGTGACGGCAACCGATCACGTAAAACAGCGGGTACACATACGGGTGTAAGGCCTGGGGGACGCAGCGCACGGGTGCAGGTGGCGATCCACCGGGCAGTGCGGGAACTGGAACAGGAGCAGGGACGTTCGGCATTAACCGTGCCGGCCATTGCCGCCCGGGCAGGCGTGACGCCTTCAACCATCTACCGCCGATGGGGCGATCTTCCGCAGCTGTTGTCCGATGTTGCGGTGGAAAATTTGCGCCCGGATACCGAGCCGCGCGATATGGGCTCATTTCACCAGGATGTCCAGACCTGGCTGGAGCAATTTATCGACGAGATGTCCTCAGAGCCAGGGCGGGCGATGATGCGCGATGTGATGTCCGCGCCGCTACCTGCCAACGCTAAACGTTGCGCGGGGTTCACCATTGCGCAGCTTGAGATCTTGCGCCAGCGCGCACTGGACAGAGGGGAAGCGCCGGTGGAGAGTGATCGGCTTATCGACAGGGTCATTGCGCCGATTATTTACCGCATCTTATTCGCCGCCCAAACGCCGGACTTTGCCTATGCCAGCGCGTTACTGGAAAGTGCGCTGGCCGAACCACACCGTCGCGGCTGAAGTCGTGGCGATGGGGTGATTTCAGGATGTCTTGCGGCCTGTCTTCGCCGGCGGCAGCGGGATTACCTCCCAACAACGCAGGGGGAACGCGCCGCCAGCCCCCCGGATAACCGTATTCTTTATAGTGGCTATTTTTGCAATACTACGGCTATGTTTGCCGTTATAGTGGCCGGCAACAAATTCGCGCTAACCGATAAAAAAGGATTTTTATCATGTTCAGACCGCCTGTCCAATTCATCAATATGATGACCAATTCTGCCCCCGTTAAAGAAAAACCGCTGGACTTGCCCACGGTTCATCAGCCCCTGCTCAATAATCTGCGAGCCGCGCTCATATGCCCGATGACGTTCAGCTCTCCCGTCAAAGATAGTATCAACAATAGGATCGATTATCCGTCGCCCATCCCCCGTTCCCAGGTCGAAAAAGCCGCGCTGGTAAAGATAAAAGTGGACCAGAGCAGGATCCCTATCGGTTGGATGCCGCACCTGAGCGAAGCGGCTCTGCTGGAACAGGAGAGGGAATTGCGCCGGACCACCGAGCCACATCCCGATCGCTTCTGCCGCAATGTACTGCTCATGGTCGCGGGCATGGCAGGAATTATTTTTTGACCTATATCGATCGGGAAAATGATAACGGTCCTCGCGTGCTAAGTTAATCAGGCTCGTGCACGGCAGCGCGATAAGCGGCTTGCTTCGCCCCCCCGCGGCGGCGTCGATGGGAAAGCGATGACCCGGAGAAAAAGATAATGCTATCATACCGTCCCATCGGTTAAGGCGGAGGCGGTATGAAAGCATTAATTATCATTGATATGCAAAAAGCACTGTGCGGTCAGGATCCTTTACCCTTTGCCGTTGAGACCAAAATAGCCAATATTAATCGGTTAAAAAAGGCGGCTGCCGAGAAAAAGTTACCCGTCATCCTCATTCAGCATGAGGCGCCAGGCACGTCCCTGGAAAGGGGGTCATCGGGGTGGCAGATTACGGAGGCCATCGATAAAGTGGACGCGGATCTTATCTTGTCCAAGACGACGCCCAACGCTTTTCACAACACAGAGTTAAATGACCTGCTGGTTGCAGCCGGAAAGAGCGTCATACCATTCAACGCAACCTGACTCGAACGTGCCGACGGTGGTGCCGCTACCTTCATAGGTGCCTTTCAGTGGCGAGAAAGAGCTGATTTCGGCACCTTTGGCGCTACGGGAATAACCCGCATAGCCCACATTAATGACGCCGGGATCCACCCCCTGTTCAAGCAGATAGGTCACCGCCTCTTCCAGGCTATAACTGGAATGCTCCGTTTTATACAGATTGGTGTGATTCGCCAACCCGTCGTGCCACGGAGTACCAAAGAAGTCATAGGTCATAACGTTGATACCGTATAACCCGGCTGCCAACAGCCCTTTGATATTGGAATGTTGCAGGACATCGATATTGGCGGACGAGGCAATACTGATTTTGATGTCGCGACGGTTATGGCTATCAAACGCCTGACGCAGCGCAGCAATCAATTTCTGGTAATTCGCACCGTCTTCAGGGCCATGGGGGTTACCGGCACCTTCGGCATTCGGATATTCCCAGTCAATATCGATTTCAGAGAAGCTTGGGAAGCGTTGAAAGAAATCAACGACGCTGCTGACAAAGGTGTTGATCGCCTGGTCACTTTTGACCATTTCATGGAAGATTTCGCTCATCGTCCAGCCGCCGACGCTGAAAGAAAGCGCAAGATCATGCCCTGCCAGCGCCGCTTTTTTCTTCAGAGCCAGTAGGGCGCCCAGCATCCCTTGCAGATTGGGGTGACCTTCTTTGAAGCAATCTTCCTGCAATCCACCATTATAGGTAGTGCCGGGACCGAAACCAAAATCTTTATAACTTGAAAAACCGTTGTTGATGTAAGCCTGGCAATCACCCCAGGGATCCAGAATGGTCATTTCATATTGCTTTTTCCCGGTCCACGCCGCGGCCTGCTCGATTTTATACTGATTTGCACCTTTATCGCCGACAATACCGGTAAAACCGAAAATGATTTTATCATAGGCGGTCGGGGATAATTGTGAGAAATCGACCCCGCGACCACGATTCCCGGCATCAACGCTACCCGAAGGGGGCGTTGATAATGCTCTGCCATCGTACTGCGCCCAGTCGGTATAATAGCCAAACACTTTAGGTTTGTTCTTGGTATCGTATTTATTATAGACGCGTTTCATCACCCGGGCGGAGGTATAGCTGTAGGCCGAATCATTGGTCTTAGGTTCAAAACCATCATACTGATATGACTCATCGCTACATTGGTCTTTCTGAATTAACTTACTGCTCATGTGAGTTACCTTACAAAGTTATTATGACTGAAGAGATACGGAATTTTAAAAACTAACCACGTTCACCTTTTTAATGCGCCACCTTCCTCGTTATGAATAGAATTTACCTTGATTTGACGTGAAGGATATTTTATTAAAAACCTAAACTTTATCCATGCACCGGTGTTGTATTGTGATTTAATAAACCAGACTTGAAAAAAGGCACGGCTTAACCTGTGAACGTTTACATCACGGTAATGCCATTATGCAGGTTAACGACAAGGCGGCGGTTTCGGGTCCCTATAGGCGGTACGGACGGGCGTTAGATCGCTATTGGGGTCATTCTGCCTGCGTGCGGCGACACGGCGGGCGCACGGTGTAAAATCAGGATAAACGGTTGGTTTGAGACCTGAACGCTCAGCCTCTTCAAGTTCTTTAAGCGTGATCTGACCTCCGCCGAAAGCCAGAAACTCGCCGGTACGCTGTATGACCGCCTTGTCGGTAGCCAGATAAACCATGTAGGAGCTTCCCTCAGGATCCCGCACTTCCCAGGATGCCATCGGGTCGGAGATGAAAATGCATTCATCACAATGTTCAGACAGCGACGCGCTTCCTCTCGCTTGCTCCGACACCAGCCCCAGGGTTTGAATGCCTTTTTCTTTTGCAAGCTCATAGACCTTACCAATACCTTCACGGGTGGCGCCGGCGCCCACGCATAAATTACCTATGCCGTATTGGGCGATAGCACGGCAAATAATGTGTTCGAGCTTCTCGACAAGCGCTTCCTCGTCATGATAGCCAAGGAAAGAAAAACCGCTGAATACCAGAACGTGTTTATTCCGGGTGAGATTATCAATCTTCATTTTTATTTCGTCAGAAACAGGGGGAAGGGCATTACTCGAAGTGGGAATGGAAGAACATAAAATGTGATTATATAGACTGAATAGCATGAGAGTCCCTCGGTCAATATTTTCCAGGAGCGCGCATGATAGAGAAAGCAGATTTTTAAAACAATGCAACCTTTAACCTTTAATTGAATGAGTGCTTTGCCGTGGGCGAAATCTATAACTGTTCCCTTGACGTTTGTGACTATAAATGAATGCCTTTCTTCCTTGTATCGTTGTAAGCGTCGCCCGTCGCACCCTGCCGGGCTGACGTGCCCCCGAGCGACGGGCGCCTTTAAAGTTTCCCCATTGACCCGCGCAACCAATCAATCAAGGCCCGCATGGCGGGTGACATACTTTTTCCCTGTGGCCAACATAAATAATAGCCCTGAAATGTCTCTGCGCTGCCGGCAAACAGACGACAAAGACTGCCGTTTCGCAGCGCCGTTTGCACCATTTCCTCCGTGACCAGCGCCACCCCGACACCGGCGACGGCGGCAGCGAGCAGGCGGGTCCGATCGTCCACGGTCAGATTTCCGCCGACGGGCAGAGTGACCCAGCGACCATCAATGTGAAATTGCCACGGTTCAGCCACGGATTTTCCAGGCTATCGCCAGCGGATACAGTTATGTTGTACCAGATCTTCTGGCCGCTCCAGCGGCCCGTGTTCAGCGAGATAGCGCGGGGAGGCCACCACGATCTGATGCAGCGCCTCGCCACAGGGAATGGCGATAAGACCGGGGTCCAACACTTCCCCCAAGCGCAGCGAGAGATCGAAACCGCCGGCAATCAGATCAACCGGCTGATCATTCACCGTGAGCTGTAACTGCACCTCCGGGTATGCCAACAGGAAGCGGGGTATAGCGTTGTCCAGAAACAGTTCGGCCGCCGACCGGAAAGCATGTAGATGGATCTCGCCTTTGATCATGGCGCTACGGGCCTGCGCCATCGTCAAAGCCTGTTTCAAATCAGAAAACGGCTGCGCGGCCTGCTGAAAAAGCGCCTGTCCATCATTGGTCAGGGCAACGGCGCGGGTCGTGCGATGCAGCAGCCGCAAGCCAAGGCGGGTTTCGAGGGACCTCACATGCTGGCTGATGGCGGAGGCCGAAACACCCAGGGTATCTATCACGGTAAACAGGCCTATCGCGAGCAGGTGATAAACAAGCTCGACATGAATAATGCCGCCATCGCCAAATTTGGCCTTCGTGTTCTCACTTATCGCTGCATGGACAGCAATAGCAAATTAAATGCCTTAACCAAACGCATCAGCCTGGGTTCAATCACACGTGACAAGCTGGCTAAACATATCATTTCCGATACGGCCACGCTGGCGCAGCATTATGTCATAAACAATAAGAGTTTAGGCAAACGTAGCGCAGAGATTGTTAACCAGGGCAGATCAGCGCTGTTCGATAATACCCGAGCGCAGGCCGAAAACGGTTTGGCGCCATTGGTTGATCTCATTTTACAATCTAAAGGGCAGGGTGAACTGGCGCGTAAAATCGCCGCCGGTATTACACACTCTATCGGGCCGGCGTTAATCCAGGATCATGGTGTGGAACGCGTGCTGGCCGCATTAACCAAATTTGACGGCGGCGAAAATATTTTGCGTCTGGCGCTGGACAATGTTTTTACCGGCGTCACCGGCGGTAAAATGATTTCCGCCACATTTATGTCAGCGCTAAAACGCGCCATCTTGGACCGGCCTGAATTCCGGCAAAGTACCCATCTGCATGATATGGCCGCCTGGAAATTGTATCAGGCATTGGCCCCTGAATCGAGTACGTTACCGCCGCCGCCAAAGGGTCTGCAGACTTTGGAGTTTGTGGTGAATCAAGTTCCCGGCATGGTGACCTCCATATGCCAGCAGATCGATAATATTCAACAATACTTGCAGTTGCCCTATAGCGAAAAGGATCTGTCAGCCGTGTTCACCGAATGCTGGCCGAGCGATCTGACGGTGTCGGAAGACATCTCACCAAAAGACTTTGCCAGGGTGGTGATGATGGGCCACGCCACCGATCAGAGCGCTATCGTCAACCAAAATATTGATGCATTACCTAAGGGCATCCGCGAGACGCTGCATCAGGATGCCGCCACCATCAGGTCCTTATTGACCAGGCTACCCACCCCGGAAATTAAAGTAGCACAGAATTGGTCTGGCAACATCGAAGCGGTTTCGGTAAAGCTTGCGAGTGCACATCCGCCGTCGGCGCAATTGCAGAATTATATTGATACCGAATTTCGAGTCCCGGTACACCATCCTCAAGAAGTCAATACCTTGGTGGCGGACGGTGAATTCATCAAATCATTGGATAAAGGCATTAATCTAAAAATAGATAACAGCCACCTGAATTACGGTCGTTGGCTTACCGACATGGGTAGTCAATTCATCGCCCAGGCAAAAAACAGCTGGATGGTTCAAACAGGGCTATCGCCACTAAAACAGCGGCAATTAAGACAATTGTCCAATATGGTAGACAACAATCCCATGAGTCTGCTGGCGTTGAGCCGTTATTTGATTCCTGAAAGCATTGGCCCACGCTCAGTTTAACCATCAACCGCCGGATCTTATCTGCGTGGATAACGTATGGATGAAGGTGGGCAAACCAGAGGTCAGTTTTGAGGTGAGTAAGCGTCAGGGCGTAGATATTGCTATTGGCTTGAAATGGCCCGTGGCGGAATTTGGCGATGCAGTCAATACCTTATCAGCCGCCAACCAGCAGCAAAGCTATATATCATCTACGGTTAACGTCAACATGCTGTTTAATAAACACGGTCTTGAAAAAGAACGGTTAACCATTTCCGATACCCATCTCATGTTGCAGGATAGATTAGTTTTCGGTTCGCCTCACGAACAGGAAATCAACGCCGCTGCGTCCCCCTTGTTGACGCGAGGCACGCTGTCAAAAGTTGTGCGAAGTGGCTTCCACCTGTTAAAGAGGGTCAGCCCCCTCCGTTCGCAGGGAACAGTAGGGGGCGTAAACCCGGCACGCATGCGTGATCGCATTCCTATGTCCTCAGAAATGCAGTGCGGATAACTAACCGTCCGTAGAACGCGTTAACGTCTCCCAGGCGGCGATTTCGCCGGCAAAGGCTGACAGCTTGTCGCGCACCAGTTCCAACGCATCGCTGCCCAAAAGCAGATGCGCCGGCGGCGAATCGCTTTCAATGGACCTTCAACATGGCCCGCGCGGCCTTCACCGGGTCGCCAAGCTGCTTGCCGCTCTTTTCCTCCCGGGCGCTGCGGACAGGAAGGGCATCATAATCAGGCAGGGTGCGAGGGGTGCGGATCATGGACCGACCTGCCCAATCCGTTCTGAACGAACCTGGCGCCACCGCGGTAACAAAAATACCGAAGGGTTTGACCTCCTTGCCCAACGTTTCGGAAATTCCCTCCAGCGCAAATTTGCTGCCGCAATAGTAGCTGATACCGGGCATCGTGATGAAACCACCCATCGACGTAACGTTGAGAATATGGCCGCGGCGACGTTGAGGCATCAAGGGCAACACGGCCTTGATCATCGCCACCGCGCCAAAGACGTTGACATCGAATTGACGACGCATTTCCTAGCGAAGATTCTTCCAACACGCCCTCATGGCCATAGCCGGCGTTGTTGACCAGCACGTCCACCAGCCCAATTACGGATTGTTGGCCCACATATCGGTTTCAAAAGGTGTGGCCTTAGGTTCTGGCCCATTCTTAATTTAACATAATCTAAATTATGCGTACTCAAGCGTGCTATTGACTAGCGACTCAGGATGCCTGGTTTACTGTCCTTCTTCCACGGTTTCCCGGCTGACGGCTTAGAGTTCAGACTGTTTTGCGATACATGAACGCACCCTCTGGAGATCCTTCTCGAGTGATTGATCGCAGACTCTCCTTGTCGCACATGGCAGCGGCCCGATCTGACCGACTACCGCCACGGCCGATATCAGCTTGCCCTCAAGTCACGGGCGCTCAAAACTTCAAGTAAGCGTACGACAGCGCAACGCGTTTTCTTGTCAAAGCTTTCATTGATGGCGCACCGCATCACTTGGCGCAAATGCCCAACCTGCCAACAATCGCGCTTCAGATCGTTCAAACAATGAATTCTGACGCTGCTACGTGAAAAATAGAACGTTCGCGGCCCCATCCTCCCGGTCACAGAAACCGCAAAAAACGCCGCCGGATCTTCATTCTTGCGGCACTGGGCGTTACGGGCTAATCGCTGATGTCCCTCCGGGAATTAGAGTAAGGAATTCCAATCCCGGGGTGGTCAGAATGACCGTGTTCGCCTCGCTAGCCAGATCTAAAACTCACCTGTCATCACCCTATTGGGGTTAGGGGTTATCTCCTCTGCTCCCTCACCATACCCCGCTTCAACATCAACGCTTAACGGGAGGTGACTGACGGCTTTGATACGAGTAACGATATACAGCAATTCATCAAATGACAATGATTCACCGTCCTCGTAACCTAACGTGGCGGCAATCGCTGCTCTTGACGTCCCCAGTGCTTGATAGCCAGCCTGCTAGGCCGCAATAGCACTGCCCGCATCCCAGACATTCGCGATAAGTAACGGTTTTTTCTGATAATGAAGCGCAAGGAAGTCCATGATTATCTCTTTGGGTGATGGTGTGAATCAATGTAGAACACCCGGGCAGACGCTCACAACCGAAAATTGGACGACCATTTTCGGGAGTTCTTCAATGAACATACAGCTTTTAGCTGGCCTGTCCTCACTTTCACCCGGCAGAGGCTGCGGCAACTGATGTGCCGTGCTCGCCAGAGGGCTCTTCATCTCACGCTTTTACCATGAACGACTATTTAGTCATCCATAATGGCAAAATAGCAAATGCAACGTCTTTAAGGGTAATGTTAAGTGCCAAACCTGTTGAAAGACAAAAAGCGGGTCATGCAGGTAACAATCCTTATTTTTAGGTCCGCTTTTTCCCCTGTCAGCGACTGACTGAGCCACCCAAAGCCAGCCCATCTAATTCATCCGGTAATGGCAGAGTGAAGATGGCATAAGGCGCATCACTTTTATCCAACGGCACCTTCTCTGGGATATATAACTGCCTGTCCCAACTGATGAAGGTACCATCCGGGCGGTTCAAGCGTTTGTCAGTCACCAGAACTCGAGTGGTACCGCTAGGAGCAAGCACCCTGATAGTGTGAGTTGCCGTTTCCGAAAAATAGATATTGCCTTTTGAATCCATACTGCACCCACCGGAAAAGTTATTATCAAACACCTTTTCAACACACTGTACCAATTGCGAATCGGTTAAACGTTCATCCTTCAGGTAGCGGGTTTCAGCTCGATACAAGGGGCCTGTCGGCGAGGCCCAGTACAACCATTTACCATCCTCTGTGATTTCTATCAGGTCGCTTTGGGGGGGTGAAAAGGTCTTCCCTCCTTTTATATTTGCGAGAATGGCGGGCGGCTTTTTATCTGATGCTTTTACAACTGTCATACCGGAAAGGCGTCGCAGGGTTTTCCCCCCGCGTCAGATCATGAATAATGATCCCCCCCAGGCCAGAATCAGATATGTAAAGAGTTGATTGGTCCATACGGATATCGTTCATTTGTGCGCCGGGGGGAAGAATATCGACGCCAAAACGAATGATTCGTAATATTTCTCCCGTTTCAGGGTGTAACTGGACAATCTTTTGTCCTTCTGGCTGAGGCGCGGATTCTTTAGCAGAAAATACCCCTGGGTTGAGCGAGCCCTGATCAACGCACCAGACCGTATCGTCGTGAAAGACATGTACAGAATTCAGGTAAACAAACACATCTGACGCATCTTTGCCGGGTTCCCATTCATTCCAGTGATTACCCGGAAACGGCAGCAAAGTCCCGTCAGATTCGCGTCTGATAAGCGAAGGCGTGGATTTATCTCTGGCATATCGGGGTGCGCCGAGAAACAGCTGATGGGAACGGGTAAGCGCTACTTGGTTAATCATCCAGGGAGAGCGTATAGATTCGCTCAACTGCGGCTGAAGATGTCGTGCCCTGGCAAAAGGAATGTGCAATAGACCGATAACTCCTGCCGCAGTGATAAATTTCCTTCGTGTTATGGCCATTAGCACTTACCCTTATTAGTTTGATTGCTTAAGCTATCGAGGCCCTGATAGCCCCGGGTGAGGCTCAATGCGCAATTTCACCAGGAGCTTACCCCTCTGGCCGGCGAATCCCTCTGGCGCAGCAACCGACGCTTTACTCGCGTGACGCCTCAGTTTACGTCACCTACCCTAGCCTCTTGACTTCCCAAAGCTTTGGCAAGCGAAATAACACCGGCGACATAAGCGACACTTTCCTCGCCACGGCGAATCCCGACATTGATACTTTTTCTAATCCCTTCCTTTCCCAGCCGACGGATCCGAATCGGAAGACGGCCGCCCTCTTCCTGTACCAGCCAATCGGGCAAGACCGCAACACCTCGTCCGGCGGCGACAAGCTGCAGCATCAAATCGGTGGTTTCCACTTTTTTGTGACGTCCTGGCTTGCAGTGTGCGGGAAGGAGGAAGCGAGTATAAATGTCTAACCGGTCGATACTGACGGGAACCGTAATCAGCTCTTCATTGAGTAAATCACCCAGCGTCACAAACGCCGACGTTGCTAGCGGATGCGCCTCATTCACGACCAACACAAGTTCGTAATCGGTAACAGGGATAAAAAGCAGATCGGGTGAGACAATCGGGTCGGGAGTAATTAGCATGTCGATCTCATGACCCGCTAGGGCTGCAACGCCATCGAAACTGAAGGCGGTGCAGACCTCAATATCCACATCCGGCCAAGCGGCCAGATAGCGAGGGATAAGTCGCGACAGCCATCTTTGACACGGATGGCACTCCATGCCTATACGGAGCTCCCCGCGCCGGCCTTTTGGGCGAAATCGTCAAGGACACGCTTGGCATGGTCTATCTGCGGCAGCACGCGTTGAGCCAGATCGAGCAGATAGGCGCCCGCCTGGGTGAAACGCAAACGTCGCCCATGCTTGACCCAAATTTTGATCCCCCGCTGTTCCTCGACTCGCTTTATCATGTGCGAGAGCGCTGATTGAGTAACATTCAGACGTTCAGCCGCAGCTGTGACGCTGCCGAGGCGATTCACCTCCACTAAAGAGGCGAGAAATTGATTGTCAAGCACATATGACACCTCGTCATTATTTCATAAAAATATACCACTTCCGATCATGAATAGTCATCATTATTATCGCCATATTCCTTTACGCAGCATCTTTTTCCATAACAATAACGATGACATCACACTTGAGAGGAACCGCGATGAATCTGGCCGGGGAGCAGAATTCGATTTTTGATGAGGTCATCGACCGTCAAAAAACGAATTCAATGAAATGGGCGATTGCTGAAAAGCATCTTTCCTCGTGTGAGTTAAGGGCTGACCCTTTACCAATGTGGGTTGCGGACATGGATTTCCGCTCCCCGCAGCCTGTTATTGATGCGCTACACGAAGCCGTTCGGCATGGCATATTCGGTTACCCTGGCGGCGCGACCGATAGCTTGTCGACACGGTTATCGCCTGGCAGGGCAAGCGGTTTGGATGGTCTGTCGCGAAAGAATGGATCATTCAAACCCCCGGGATTACTACGACATTAAAAACCGTTGTGCAGGCGTTTTCTTCCCCCGGCGATACAATACTCATTCAGCCGCCCGTCTATGGGCATTTCCATAGCGACGTTCTGATGAATGGTCGCCAATTAACTTATGCGCCGCTGGAGCGCACGGATTCAGGTTATTGCTTCAACGAAAAAACGTTTGCGGCAGCTATTTTGCCCAATACCAAACTCTTTATTCTCAGCCACCCTCACAATCCGACGGGAAACGTGTGGTCCGAAAGCGAACTGCGAGCGATGGGCGAAATCTGCTTTCGTCATGGTATTTTAGTGGTTTCCGATGAAGTGCATCAGGACCTTATCATCAACCCGGAAAAAAGGCATATTCCTTTCGCCTCACTTGGCGACGCATTCGCGCTGAACAGCATCACTTGCACTGCGCCAAGTAAAACCTTTAACCTGCCGGGTCTGCAAAGCGCCAACGTATTTGTGCCAAACCGACACTTACGTGATGAGCTGCTGCGGCAATATGAACGTAATATGTTTCCTTTGGTTAACTCCCTCGGGATGGTGGCTGCGGAAGCCGCATATACCCATGGTGAAGTCTGGTTGGAAGAACTTCTCGCTTACCTACGTCATAATCACCTACGTTTACGTCATGCGGTTCATCGTGTCACCACGAAAATTAAAATATTACCTGCGGATTCTCTCTATCTGGCCTGGATGGACTGCCGGGAACTGGGTATGGATGCGGATGCACTCAACAGCTTCATGCTGACACAGGCACGCCTGTGGCTTGATAAAGGGCAGAAATTTGGTGTCGAGGGTCACGGCTATATGCGCATCAATCTGGGTTGTTCGCGCGCAATAGTAGATGAAGCGATTCGCCGTTTAACCCACGCTGTTTCTGCGCTTTAACGGAAAAGCGTTATTCGGCTCGCCAAAACCGAAGGAGCTGCGCATTGCCTGCCAGCCCATTCACATACTTTGACGTAGCACTAATTATTTTCGATTTTTGGCAGGAACCAGGTAAGTAAACCCGCGAGCGGCAGGAAGGAACAAAAGCCAGTACACATTTTCAATACCGGTCTCGTCAGCCAGGGCACCCAATACCGCAGCCGCAATGCCTGCCAGGCCAAAGTTAAGTCCACAGAAGAGCCCGCCCACCAGGCCAATCCGGTTTGGTGTCAGCTCCATCGCGTATATTAAAATAGAGGCGAAGGCGCTGGCCATGATCAAATTGATTGCGATCGTCAGCAGCACCGTCCATTGAAAGTTAGCATAAGGCAATAGCAACGTCAGCGGTAAGGGGCCAAGGATGGAAATCCAGATGATTTTATAACGCCCGATCCGGTCGCCCAGAATTCCCCCGAGTAGTGCGCCTACCGCCGAAGAGAACAGGAAAAGAAACAGCATAAATTGTGAGGTTCTGACGGAGACATGGAAATGGTCAATCAAATAAAAGGTGTAAAAAGAGCGAAAATTTTCGACGTACGCGTTTTTAGAAAACATTAACAGCGTCGCACAATGAGACTGGTCGTCACCATGGCATGGGGGTAGCTCGCTTATGCCCTTTATTTGCTTTTTCGCGGGCATACTCAGTGAAGCTGGTTTTTACCCTGTCATGGCGTTGCGCCGTCCAGACCATCAATCCAACGGCAATCACCGCCAGCACGGCAAACCATGCCAGACTTTGCTGCCCGCGCTGCACAATGATTAACGCGGCAAAAAGTGGCCCCATTGCCCCGCCAGCCTGGCCGCCAACTTGGAAAATGCCCTGCGCCAGTCCCTGCCTTCCCCCTGAAGCATAGCGCGCCATTCGCGTAGCTTCAGGATGGAAGATCGAGGAGCCGATGCTTGCCGCAGACAGCAGAATAAGATGATAGGTAGGTGCAAAGGCCAGCCCCAGAAGCCCGCAAAAGGTAAATAGCATGCCGACCACCGTTGAATAGGGAAACGGACGCCGGTCCGTTACCGCACCGACCACAGGTTGCAGAAGCGAACCTGCGATTTGAAACGTTAACGTGATAATCCCAATCTGGATAAAGTCGAGTTGATATTGGTCTCTCAGAATCGGATACACAGCAGGTATCAGGGACTGAATGAGATCGTTGAGTAAATGCGTTACGCCCAAGATCAAAAGAACGTTGAGGTAAGTTTTAGGCGGCGTTGCAGCAGATGTATGGCTCATAGAGATCCCTGTTAGAATAGTGTTTTTGCTGTTTTTGTCCTGAAGAGTTGCGCTACGGCGTCACACAGGATGACTGGACTGAACCGGCAGCCATTCAATCCCAGGTGCCTGGGCAATGCCACGCATTTCCCGATAGTCACTGAGCATCGGGAATGGGTTGCCCTCCCTTCCCACAACCGCCACCGCATTCGTGAGGATCTTACAATATTATCTTGTATCTGGCATTATGGGTTTCACTTTCATCTACAACATGAATTGAGATGTGAAGGCAGAAAAATGTCCGAAGCAGCCAGCCTTGAATGGGTCAAAGGGAATTACTTAACCAGTCCAGACAAAGAAAAGCTGGATATCGCAGCAATACAGCGTTATCTGACCCGGTCTTCATGGGCCGCTGGTATCGATAAACAAACCGTTTCAACGTCCATTGAAAATAGCCTTTGCTATGGTATTTACCACGGCGGTTCCCAGATTGGCTTTGCGCGTTTGATTACTGACTACGCGACTTTTGCCTACTTATGCGATGTTTACCTTCTCGAAGAGCACCAGGGAATAGGGTTGGGTGAATGGCTTATGCAGTGTGTTCATTCTCATCCCGTCTTGAGTAAACTGCGCAGAATCGCCTTATTCACTACCACCGCACCCTGGCTCTATGAAAAGTTCGGCTATGAACCGGTTAATCGGCCCGACTATGCATGGTGCATCACCCGAGCGGATATTTATCAAGCCAAACCCGGTAAAAAATGAATCTCACTAACCTCTTATTGACAGCTTAAACACTCTATCCGGAGGGATCTCATGGCGCGAATTGCGGTCGATATGGATGAAGTTATCGCTGATTTTAATACCAAGTTCATTGCTACTTTTAATCACCACTTTCGCAAACAGGTATCGTTGGAGGATTTGCACGGACAATCCGCCCAGAAACGCTGGCCGGAACTGGCTAAGGAGATCACGCTGATGATTGGTCAGGCTGATTTTTTTTCCGATCTGCCGGTCATGCCTGACAGCCAGACTGTTTTGGCTCGAATGAATGAAAAGCACGAAATTTTCATCACAACGGCTGCGATGGAGTTTCCCCTATCGTTCAATGCGAAATTTGCATGGATGGAAAAACACTTCCCGTTCATCAGTCCAATGAACATTGTCTTTTGCGGCAGCAAAAGCATTCTCAATGCCGATTATCTCATTGATGATAACTGCAGTCATTTCAATGAATTTCGTGGCGAAGGCCTACTTTTTACGGCCCCGCACAACGTCCACGTCGAGGGATATAGACGCGTAAAGGACTGGCAGGAAATCAGTGCGATCTTTCTCTGACCGTCCACTTTTATCCAGCAGAAGCAGCAGCATGGCGCAGCGTGAACATCACTACCGGGTGAATATTGAATGGACCGGTAACTCAGGCAGCGGAACGGCGTCCTATAACGCTTACAGCCGCGATTATGACATTTTTGCCGGTGACAAACAGACCATTGCCGGCTCATCAGACCCTGCATTTTTGGGTGATGACACACGTTGGAACCCGGAGGAACTTCTTGTCGCTTCAGCTTCAGCCTGCCATAAACTTTGGTATCTGCATCTGTGCGCTGAAGCCGGCATCAGTGTGTACTCTTATCGTGATCGCGCCGAAGGTTCAATGACGGTAGAAGGAAAAGGGCATTTTACCAAAATAACGCTCAGACCTGAGATAACACTGCGTCCCGGAGACGACATCCTGCGCTCCCATTCGCTTCATCACCGCGCGCATGAATTATGTTTTATTGCCAACTCACTCAATTTTCCCGTGGAATGTGACCCGGTAAATACGGCATCACCCCAAGCGCCGCTCCTCAGTCCACGCCTAAGTGTGATGCGCATTTGCAACCCCGCGGGAGGTAACGGTAAGGATCTGCGCAGCCGATCACCGCTGGCTAGTCACATGAAAGTGTCACTTGCAGCGTTCCTTGATATTCCCCTGGCCCGGCTGAGGAGGGAATTTTGTCCAGCAGGACCGAGTAATCATCGCTCTGATCGCCTGACCACTGCGCTTCGGCAGCATTCCAGTCGGCAATGCCCGACGCTGAATTCACGACCGCGTAGTTTAATCGATTCCCGTTATCGCCCTGAAGGATCCCGCCGTTGTCATCATAGGAATCGGGTTGAAGGTAATATGTCCTTCGCCGATCGCATCAGAGGTTATCTGTATTGCCGCCGCCGTTTGGCCTATTCCTACCTTGCCGAACCCAGCGGAGGGATTGACGTTCAATGAACAAACGGGTGCGGCAGGGAGTGTGGCGTGACCGACTGTAGAGAATCCTGTTTGGGAACTTCCCCAACCATTTTCATCCGATGCCCCTATTTTTACCATCATCGTCTGCTGTTTAGCCGTCAAATTTTGCAGATAGCCGGTAACGGATAATCCAGTGATTATCGGATTGGCGCCTCCCGTTACAGACTGACCATCAAAGGTAGGCACCTCCACCCAATAGCTCGGGTTATCCCAGCAGATCCCTTGATCTGCATCCTGGCACAGCGGAAGTCTGACGCTGAAAGGGCCTTGGTTGGTGTTTACCACAACGTTTGCATAGCCGCCAGCCCCAGGATTACTGCCGTTGGGTATGAGTATCATACGGTTGAATCCGCTATGGTTGTCCGTTTCGTGGTAGCTCCCTTGAGGTTCGAGTTGTAAATCGGGAAGAGGCACGTCAACAACAGCAGACGCTTCTATGGTTACGGCTCTCACGGGTGGGCAGCTGCCTACTGCCCCAAAGATCGCCCATAACAGATGTTTAGCCAGCCTTACGCCCACGGGTGTAAGTTGTTTATTCATTTTTATCGTCATGAACGCATCCCGTTTAGTTGCCAAATGATAAAAAGGGGGCACGTTTCCTTATGTTTAGCCAGCGCGAAGACAACGGTTATTCACATGCGATGGTGACGGTCATTGATCCTTCATAAATCCCGGCAGGGGTTGAAGAACTGACGCCGGTGATGTGCAAAGCGTGTTCCTCTTGCAAATCTCCGGTCCATTTGTACGCCGCTACATCGTAGTCGGTATTGGTAACGTTATAGACAATGTGACTGTCGCCGTTTTGCAACCAACCGCCGTTGGTGTGTCTTAAGCTTGGCTCGAATGTTAAGGTACCTTCACCCGCAGCGTTAGAGGTTATGTTGGTGTCGGGAACGGCCCCCTTGCGGCTTATTTTGGGAAGATCAATTGAAGTGGGCACGTCCACCGAGCAACTCATCGGCGTCATTTGATAGTTTAGCGTGATTGATTGCTGGCCTGTCGCCCCACCTGCCGAATCAGGTCTTATCAACGTCGCTTTGACGCTCCCTTTCCATTCGTTAACGCCGGGGCAGGAAACAGGATCGACCGTAGCAGATAATTTGATTTTCCAATTTATGTGCACAGTATCCGTAATTTCAGCCGTGCCATCACCCTCAATAACTGCGGCCACTTGATTGCTGTCGGTAAGTGCCGAGGTCTTTAAAACAAGACAGGCGTCTGTCGTCTCTGACGTGTGGGTCACCTCGAATGACATGGGATAAAACCAGGTTTCCAAAGGTTGTGTATCGTCATACGTGCTGCCAGACAAACTGGAAATTGTTACCGCCTGCCCACTAAGAGGTGTGGTAAGGAGTAAGCTTACCGACGCCATACGAAGAAAAAGAGATTTACCGTATTGCATGGCAACAGACCTCAAACATATTGATAAAATCGTTATCGCGGTCAATGGGACATGCGTCTCATCATCCATACGTATGGCCCTGAGGGTCAGAGCCATTCCTGGTGCTTAATGCAGACAGACCAAAAATGGCTCGCTTCGGGCCGTTGTCTTATTGGTATTCCAGGTTCAGCGTCACCGCACCATTGACCGTACCGGCCGCCAGTTCACTGTTGTCACCCACCTGGACCAGTTGTGCGGTAAAATCCAGTGACGCGTTGCTCTCTTCATCCAGATTTAGCGTATACACCAAGCCCTCGCCCCCTGGGGTCAGCGTTTTATCCTCATCTCCGCCAACAATCTTCACGCCGACACCTTTGGCATCGCCTTCGGTCTCCGCGTCAGTCACTTTAAAAGCATCTTCCCCAACGGCTGCGGCCGGCGAGGTCGAGGTCACTTTCACCGTACTGGCCGAATCGCTGCAGCCGGTAAGCTGCAACGAAAAGGCTTTCTGCTCCGTCGTGCCGGTCTTCAGTTTATCGAAGGGCACGTGACCAAAATCGACACTTTGGCTTTTGCTGGCGTCGGCCAGCGTACAGGTATTCGCCTCCACCGTGGCGGTGATGTTGACCTGGGCGTTATCCGCCGCATGTGCCAGGCTGGTGGTGGCCAGCAATGAGGCGATAAGCAGGCCCAGGGTGTTTTTACGTAACGTTATTGACATTCTCGGTTGTCCTTCGATTGATAAGGGTGCCCACGGCACCCGGAGTAATAAGGGTGCATCACACCCGGGTTAACGAGGGGGCAGCGCACCCGTTTTCGGTTCTATGGTGGTAACACGGCGTCATGCTGCCATCACGCGACGCCAGGGGTATCCCCGCCAGCCCTGCCGGCGCCGTTTTCACTCGCAGCGCGCCGCCATCTGTATCACCGGCGTCTGCGCCTCTTCTTTTGGCAGGCGATAATGCGCCCTGCACTGCTGGTGTGATTGCGCGCCCCATTGCGCAATCAGCGCGCCCTCGTCCGGCAGACCGGACAAATAGACCTGCCCGTCGTCGCCGACGATACCGCCGTTGTCGCCGGCGGACACCGTGGCGCCAAAAGGCAGCGGCTGGCCGTTGTGTGTCAACGTCAGCAGCACTCGCGCCCCGCTGCGCGCTTTGACCAGCGCGCCGCGGGTGGGGACGACCCGGGTAACGGTATTGTCGATTTCGGTGTGGTCATCGAGCTGGCTGCTGTCCAGCGCCACCCGGTTTTGCCGGTACACACTGGCATAAGGCACCACCGTATAACCGCGCCAATCGGTGCGTATACCGTTGCCGTTTTCCACCGGCACCCCGCCGGCCCCCGGCGCGGCGACCAGCACGTTGGTGTCCCCCAACGGCTGCCCCAGCGTCAGGCCGCCACCGTGCAGAACAGCGCCGCCCGCCGCGCCGTAGTTCACCTGGCGGTAGTTACGGCTGTAGCTATAGCCCGCGCTGGTGTTGCCGTAGGCGCCCTGATAATTCACGCTGGCGTTGCCGCTGCCGCCCGTCTCACGGCCGTAACCCTGCGCCACGCTCCAGCTCAGGTTATTGTCTGCCAGGGCCGTGCCGCTCAGGCCGGTCTGTTGCGTTAACCGGCCATCGGCGTCGCGGCCCATGCTGGCGGTGGCCCAGATCGGATGGCGGCTGTCGGTGATGTCACCGGGCGAGAGCCAGACGTCCAGCGGTAGCGACAGCGTAAGCCAGGTGGTCTGGTCCGCGTGCGGCTGGCCGTTGACCCGCGCATAGCTGTGCGACAGGTTATAATTCACCTTCCCCAGCGTGCCACTGAATCCCGCCTGCAGTGAATTGCTGGCATCGGTTCCACTCCAGTAGGTTTGATGCGTGCCGCTCAAATACAGCGACCCCAATGAGCCAATACGCTGCGAGATGTTGACCTGCAGACGTTGTAATAATCGGTATAAGGCCGCTTGACCGGACGCCCTTCTGCATCCACCTCCTGCCCGTCGGTCAGCCAGCCGCGCGCATCCCCTTTAGGGCCGTCTCTTCCAGGGTATGAAACCCCTGGGTCGAATAGCGATAACCGGCCAGTTGGAAGGTGGTGCCCAGCTGATTAAGCGAACGACCATAGAGGAAGCGCAGCGATTGCCCTTGATGGTCGGCGCCGTCCGCCAAGGTGCTGCTGGCCTGGGTGACATCCGCCGACAGCGCCCCCCATACACCGAGGTTGATGCCGGCCCCCAGCGCCGCGGCGCGGTAGTTGTCGCCAACTGCACGCCGCCGTACGTGGTCAGGTTGTGCGGCAGCCCCCACAATACGGATACCTGGGCGAATGCCGGGTCGGTGTAGCGGTCGCTGCTGTTCCGGTAATGGCCTGCCGTCACGCCATACTTCACCACGCCTTCGCGCTGCAGCGTGGGTACCGACGAATAGGGCACGGTAAACACCTGCGTGGCGCCATCGGCTTCGGTAACGCTCACCACCAGATCGCCGCCGGACGATACCGGATACAAGTCATCGATGGTAAAGGCGCCGGGCGGCACGAAGGTCTGGTAAATGACATGGCCGTTCTGGCGGATGCTGACCCGCGCATTGCCCTGAGCGGTGCCCTTAATCACCGGCGCGAAGCCGCGCCGGGTGTCCGGCAGCATACTGTCATCGCTCGCCAACTGGACACCGCGGAAACCTATCGCGTCAAACACCTGGCCGCCGGCGGTGCTATCCCCCAGCGTCAATTCGCTTTTCCACGGCACTACCGTGCGCCGGGCATAAGTATTCAGATGCTGCCAGCAGCGATCGTGGCCGTAACGGCTGCTGTAATCGCGCCAGGTGCTGTTGTCACGCAGACGCCACGCGCCAAGATTGAGACCGCTGGTCAAGGCTGAGATAATGATTGCGGCTGTCCGAATAACGGCCGGTGTTGTCGCTGCCGCTAAAGCGGTAGCTGAGCAGTGCGGCATTAACGCCTTCGTCCCATTGCTCGGGCAGGATCCAGCCGCGCGGGCGGCTTTGCAGCGCCGCCTGTGGAATACTGATATCCAGGCGCATTTTCTGAAAATCGAACGCGGTGTAGGCCTGCGATAGTTAGCGCCAACATCCTCCGCGGGCACCGCGTTATCCAATGTCTGTTTATTGCCGGCGCCCCGGGGGGGAAGCCCCCCCCTGTGCGCTTCCCGTCGAGGCCTCTTTATGCACTTCTTCGACGATGACGCGGCTAAAAGTGACCGGCCGCTGCGCCACGAATTGGTTATTCAGATAAACTTCAACGTCATAGGTCCCGGCCGGCTGGCGCCCCGCCTGTGTAAAATGCGACAGGTCAGCGACCCCCTGCGGACCGCCCGATATCAGCTCGGGGGCGAAATGCAACTCCGCGCTGGCGGGCACCGAGAGCATGAGGTAAAACGCCGCCCGTCAGGGGCGAGAGGAAAAACGGCGCAGCGGCGCCCCGCCCTGCACAATAAGGGCGTGATGTTCTGTCTGTTATCGTCATCATCATTAACCAGAGTAGTAAAGAAGCGATTAACAACGCCTGCGCGCCAAATGAAGCGGTTTACATCGCTATTAACGTAACGGGCTTTTTATTTCCGACGTCAGGGCGCCGAAATCATTAATCGTGCGCCAGGTGACGCTATTCGCGCTCCCCACCGGCAGTGGCTGCCGATCTATACCCTGTGGCGGCACCATAGTATTTTTCAAGTTCTGATTGCCGGTTTTCATATTGGTCAGCGTGAGGTAATAAGGCGTCGGATTGACAATCTCCAGCAGGTTACCCTGGCGCCGGAAAGTTAATTTTTTTGGGGCCTCACTGACGGACGGCGTCAATCCCTGAGGGCGAACAAACAACTTGATACGGGTATTTGCCGCCAGCAACAGAGTATTCCTTCTAGTTTCTTTTTATCGAAAGAGGGAATGGCTTTAACATTAAGGTAATATAACGATTCTCGATCGCGGGGAAGATTCGCGCCGGTAAACAGTAGACGCAGAGTATTTTCATTATTTGGACCGCTGATATATAACGGCGGTGTTACCACGAAATCTTTACTTTTTCCACCGCTGGCATTATCAACCCAGGACTGCACCATAAATGAATCGGTGGTGGAGGAGTTTCTGACGGCCACCGACGTTTGTTTGGCGGCCAGCGGATACACCATCCGGGTACTTTGCAGCGAAATCCCGCCGTCTGCCCTGGCAGGCAGTGCGCAGAACGCACTTAGCGCCAGAGTGCAGGCGAACGCCCGTTGAGCAAAGCGACTTGCAGACATAGTAACTCCCGCCAGAGATCAGGTTTCTCTGGGCTTTATCGGTAATTATTAATAATGGCGGGATAGCGGTCCAGGCGGCCAATACACATTGCTGCCGAATACGATCGTTTTTCCCAGGTTAATTCACGTTGCCCGTATTTAAGTTTATATTCGGCAACAATACCGCAACAGAAATTTGCCAAAAACCCTTATGCCAAGAAACCCAATACCACCAGGGTCAAGTCTCTCCGTCTTTAATGCATTAGCAGACTACGCACTCGGCGATGCAAGCAAGGATTCGTTCTAACACAATACGTCGGCGAAAATAGGTGAAGCGGAATGCAATGCTATTAACGCATTACTGCATACATGCGAATATTGTTAACAGTAACAGGCCGTAATAACTGCCGTTCATTACTGAGGGTGCACATAATAGCATTTAAATATTGATCGTCAATAGCAATCAATGCAAAAAAATAATAGATAATAATTATCAAATGCTCGTTATCGATCGCCTATTTCGACGAATAATGAGCATGTAAACGACAAACCACTTTACTTACATAATGTTACATGCTTTGCGAAAAACGGGGATCAATAACCCAATCCTTAAAAACCACCCTTAATTCGGAAAAATAAAACGCCTCTCCAACACAATTGTTTAAGATCAGTTTAAGTTGTTTGTTGCGCAATTCACGCGATGAGTAACTTAAAACCAATGACTTAGTAATAAAAAATAACATCCCCCTATTTGTCGCAAATCATAAACTAGTAAACTTATACTCCTATTCACTTATAAACGCTCGCATTTATTAACCACACCTACAACGCTTTCCCTATCCTCGTTGCTATACGTTGGTGACGCGGGGTACCTATCACGTGACGCTTGCAGGTAAGACAAAATCCCGCAAAAGAGCTGAGAGAGAGAGAGAGGAAAAAGAGAAAAAGAGCGAAAGAAAAAAGGGTAAGCCCTATTTCACGCCGAGTGTCGGCTTGAGCCACCGCGTTGTCTTGCTGAAGGGAAGTCTCAAAACGGCGGCGATAGCGAAGTTTGGCAAGAGCGCCAAGGGTTGATCGAGGTTTACCATGGGCCTTTAGGGTTAATCGAGTTTTACCACGGGCTCTACAGGGTTAAAGGGAGGGTGCGCGAAAATACACGGCAAAAGGGTGGCGCCCAACTTTGGGCAGCCACATATCCTGACAGGCCGACGACCGGCGACGCCTGACAGGAAGCCTCAGCAGGCTAATTTATCCGGCAACCAAATTGACAACCTCTGCCCAAACACCCTCATCAACCGGGATACCTTCGCGCATGTTCTGCTCGCGGGTAGCGCGTTGCCGTTGTCCAGGCCAGGTGACTTCGCGAAAAACCCTCGGCCACCTCGGAGCCGTTGACATACGCCTGTACGCTTTCGGCAATGTGTGCAGACAACGCTTCTCCCCCTATCTGGGCAGGATCAAACACCATGAAGATCTGGCTGGCGCCAGTGCAACTGCCCTGCCCCACGGTGTCAATTTCCGCCGTGCATTTGCCCGCGGACAGTAACGGCGCCATAGCATCCAGCAAAATCGCCAGACCGGAACCCTTCCAGTAGCCCGCAGGTAAAATGCGCATCGATGCCTCAATCGGCGCGGGATCGTCCGTCAACTGCCCCTGGGCATCAAATCCACCGGCATAAGGCAGTTTCTCGCCTTTCAGGCGGGTCACCTGCAGTTTGCCGTACGAATATTGCGACATCGCCATATCCAACACCAGTGGACCGGGATTGCCCGGTACCGCCATTACAAAGGGATTGTTGCCTAAACGGGGATTTTTACCGCCACAGGCAGGCATACAAGATTCCGTATTGGTCCAGCAAATCGCCGCCATCCCCTGCGTTGCCGCTCTCCAGCCGTAAGTTCCACCCCGCATCCAGTGCGTAGTATTACGCATCGCAACCATTCCGACGCCATTGTCACGCGCCAGGGCTATTGCGCGATCGATGGCAAGCATAGCGTTCGGAATGCCGGGGCCACGCTGACCGTCCCAGACTTCTATTACGGATAGACTTTTTATCCGCTCAGGTACGGCATCGATCGCCACCCAGCCTTTCTTCACGTAATCCACGAAGCGCGCCACACGATTAAGACCATGGGAGGGTATACCGTCGCAGCTGGTTTCCGTGTGTACTTTGGCACATAAAGCCGCCTGCTCGGCAGACAAGCCTGCCCGTAGCAAAGCCTGTTCAATAGTCGCTTGTAATACCTCAAATGCTATTCGGGTCATGTCGGGTCGTTCCTTCTTGGTTGTCATCGGCGGCGCGCGGGTCGATACGGCGCATGATAGTGTTATTTCCCCACAGGCTTGCCCATGGCCACCCGGTCAATTTCTCAGCGACTTGGCGCGTTTCTATTGAGGCCTCAGCAGGCGAACCACCGGCGCGACGACGTTGGATCTCTGCGATCAGCAGCGCGTGATTATGCCGATTCAGGCTAAAGCGACGGGCGCTCAACAAACCGACAGAAAGGAAAATGACCGCGCCAATGCCAAAGACCAGCGCAATACCGTGTATCGCTTCCGGCGGCTGCGTTGTCGCGCCCTTCCCCGCGAAATGGTAGCTTTGCAGCACCATACCGACGATAAAGAGCGCAACGGCCTGTACCGCTTTGCGCACAAAGGTCATGACGCCGGCAAAAATGCCTTCGCGACGTTTGCCCGTCAGCATTTCATCCACATCGGGAATAAAACTGTAGATATTCCAGCATACATATTGCGTACCGGAACGCCCCATGCCCATGACGATGGCGGCTCCCCAGACCATCCATAATGCCGTGGGAATATCGAAGGCATAAAAACTGACGAACAGCGCGACGCTTGCCATCATGAAATATTGCGCCAGTTTATAAGCGGGGCCATTGCCGATTTTGATGCACAGCGGGATCCAGGCGGCGATACAGAAAAACTGCACCACAGACATAAACGTCATGCTGTTAGCGGCATCCAGCGTATTGTGGCCGAGCACGAAAATAATGTAATACGCCATGACCGCACCCAGCACATCCAGCGCAACGTAAGCCCCCAAATACATGCCGACATGCTGGCGAAAAGTTCTGACGTTAAAGGTAGATATCAGCGAGCGGAATAACGCTTTCATATCGCGTTTGAATTCCACCGGCGCGGGTTTCCCCGGGACAACAATGGGACGTTCCCAGGTGAAAAAATACAGTCCCAGAATGACCACGGCGAATAAGGTGCCGAAGATGACTGCCATATAGAAAAAAGAGGATGAGGCATCTTTTCCGAGGAACGCAATAATCCCCCCAGGCAGACAAGCCGCCAAAATACCGGCGCCCATTGAAAAGAACATGCGTACGCCGGTCAAGCGTGAGCGGACGTGAAAATCATGCGTCATTTCCGCCGCGAGAGTTTCATATGGCACAATAACCAATGTATAGCAGGCGTAGAAAAGGATATAGGTGGCCAGATAGTAGCCAAATCCCATATCGCTGGCCCACATCATGATATAACTGATGAAAACCAGCGGTGCGCCGATGAGAAAGAAAAATCCGCGTCGCCCGAAGCGTTGCCCAAGACGATTACGCCAGAAATTATCGGTGACATATCCCATCAGCGGGTCGAAAAAGGCATCAAGTAAACGCGCCGTTGCAATAACGGCCCCCGCCTCTGCCGGACTCAGTCCGCCGTAGGTGGTATTGGCGCGGCGGAAGAAGTGACCGACGATCAGATTGCGCAGCAAATCGCCACTAATCTGACCGGCTCGATCCAGCTGATTCGCGCTGTGCTCCCTGCATTACGCCAACAAGGCGGCGGTCGGATCGTGCAGGTTTCGTCCGAGGGCGGCCGTATCGCCTATCCCTGTTTTAGCCTGTATCACGCTACAAAATGGGGGATAGAGGGATTCGTTAACGCGGTTGCGCAAGAAGTCGCCGAGTTCGGCATCGATTTTATTCTGGTGGAGCCGGGCCCAACCGGGACACGGTTCTCGCAATCGCTGGTCATGGCTTCTCCCCTGGCGGCTTATGACAATACGGCGGCCGTGCTCCAGGCGGGTGAGTTCGCCATCAAGGGTGATGCGGGCAAAACGGTCGACGCCATGATTGCCGCGGCCGATATGGCCCATCCGCCGTTTCATTTACCGCTGGGCAGCACCGCGTTTAACAATATCCATCGTTCGCTTGAACAACAGATGGTGGAATTGGCGACGCAGGAGGCGATGGCCGCCGGGGCTGACGCACCTTAAACAGTGAACGATGACAAACGCCGGGTGGGAATTTGGCCGGCGCGGGAAAAGCCCTGGCGTCGCGGGCAGCGCTTGCCGGGGAATCCGGCGCGCTATGCCGGCCTGTATGATAAGACCGGCACCCGCGTTTTTTTTCGGGTACCTGCCCGCATTCGCGGCGTCGGGAAATAATTACCGATAATTATTGGGCTGCCGGTCAGCCAAATAAGGCAAGGTGTGGCGAATGGCCGACTGAACTCGCTTATCGAGGGTATGATAAAGGATTTGCTCTGCGTGTTCCGTCGCTCTTGCCATTACTTGACCACGTGGGTTGAGTATCTGACTACCGCCAAACAGCTGGCAGTCGCCCTCTCTGCCCCAGCGATTGACCGCGGCCAAATAAATGGTATTTTCCAGCGCCCGGCAGGGACCGTTAATATACCAGATATCCTTGTCCTTTTCCGGCCAGGCTGATAACAGCAGCAAAAAGTCGGCCTGTTTGAGCGTCAGACTGCGAGCGACTTCAGGGAAACCCACATCATAACAGATCATACCGCCGATGCGTCCGAGGGGGGTATCAAATACCGGAAGATGTTGGCCGGGCGTGAACCAGCGTTTTTCTTCCTGGATAAGATGCATTTTTCTAAATACCCCTAACCAGCTTTCCTGCCCCGGCAGCCAGACGCCTGCGGCATTATAAACGGCGTCTGTTTGCACATCGCGTTCAATGAAACCGCAAACAATAATGACCCCAAGCTCTGTTGCCAGAGTGCTGAACATCCGGTCCGTTTCACCCTGTCGCGTTTCGCTCAATGCATGATATTCAGGGCCCAATAGCGTGGGCGCATAGCCGGTCGTGGTCAATTCAGGAAAACAAATGAGCTGAGCCCCTTCTTTTTTAGCGGTATGGCAAAATGTCTGCAACCGTTCGAGATTTCTCCGTTTTTCACCCAAATAGGCATCTGTTTGTACTAAAGCTAATGTAAACAATGGTTACCTCTCACCCTTAAGACACGCGTTTTACTATCATTTGTTGGAGATGCGACAACAGCCAATATAGAGCGCCGGCGATGGCTATCGCATTCAGCGCAGGAATGCCCACGGTAATCACGTAGCCGGAGACGGCGCCAACGCCCCAGGAAAATAAAGCCACCACATTCACGAACGGCGTTGCGGCGCTGTCGGGAAGCGTCCCTTCCTGGCGAGTAGCGTCCAATATGGCGCGGTGGGTGCGCAAAAGGTAATAATCGACTAACATAATGCCGGCGATGGGAGGAAAGACCACGCCGACCATCATCAAAAAATCGATAAATTTATGCAAAATTCCCGTCACGGTGAATAGCGTTCCTACCGACCCGGCTACCAGGGTGATGTAGCTGTATTTGATGCGCAGACCGGACCAGACATGAATGAAATTACTGACCCCAAGCGATACGCTATAAAGATTAATGTCATTGACTTTCACTACCGCTAGCATCACCGAGGCAGCTCCCAGCCAGCCGGCGCTTTGCGTCATGATGCTCACCACGTCTTCCGTATCGAGCACATGCGCAATTAAAATCGACAACGCATTGACAATGAACTCGCCGACGATAATAGAGATCGTCATCATCCAGAACACGCTTTTACCGTCTTTGCAATAGCGGCTGATATCTGGCGTAATTAACGCTGCAACAATATAGCCGCCCGCCACCATCGTTGCCCCGGCGCTCAGCGTAATCGTTGTCGCGCGGTCGCGGGCATACCCGAACAACTCGGCGGTACTATGCCCGGGCAATACATGATAAGCAGCCCAAACCACAATCAGGATAAAAAGCGGCACGGCAATTCTCGCCGTCCAGCCCAAGGCGCGATAGCCAAAAGCGACAAGCAGCGTAGTGGCCAAACCCGAGATGACGGCGCACCAGGCAAAAGATAATTTGCCCTCAAAAGCGTAGGCCAGACTTTTGGCAAAAACGCCGTTTTGCACGCCAAACCAACCGAGCGAGCTTATGCCTATCGCCAGCCCAATGAGGGCGGACCCCAAACGGCCAAAACCGCACCAGCGGGAAAGCAACGAGGTGGGCAGCCCTTCGCGTACGCCGGCAAGGCCCAGTCCCAGACCGACAAACTCCAAAATCAGGCTGCCCAATAGGGTCGCCAGCATCGCTTGCCAAAATGACATAGCATGCCCAAGCGTCGCCCCCAGCATAAATTGCGATAGCGCGGTGATAGAGCCTATTCGTATTAACGTGACGGTGAAAAGATTTGAACGCTGCGCACGGGGAACCCTGCCATAAACAAAATCATCATTCATAGAAATATCCATGTTGGAATAAGTGAGTCCACGTAAATCATTAGCCGGCTCCGGACTGACATCCGCGCCGTTAGGGTTAATACTTATTGAAAATGCAGATAACTTCCCATCTTAAGCAGGCCGGGGGGAATGTTGTAATGTAATTTCGTTTGCCTGCAAAACTCGGCAAGTTGTGATGAGGAATTGATGCCGATTTTTTGATAAATAATCCGTAATCGGTTTTCAACCGTGCGATGGGAAATGTTAAGGACCCGCGCTGCCTCTTTCGCGCTTAATGCATGAATGGTGAGAAAGATAATTTCCATTTCTCTTTCCGTAAACATATCGTCCGGATCGAGTGCTCCACCCTCGCCCGTCCCACGCCGACACATATAAGTGCCGGATACATTAATATTCAGGAGGTTTCTCAAGTTGTAGGGAGAAAATTTTCGCGCATGGTAAATCACGCCAATACAGCATTTGTTGCAATCGTAAAGCGGAAATTTTTCGCAGGCATACGGTTGCAGAGTTGCCTCCTTTCCATAAGGATAGATATCAATGGAAGTAATGTTGATCTGCCTTTTTAAAATCTCAAAATCATGGTTCTGGAAATGGTAGGCAAATTCTGACGTCGGATGCGGTATCTCGATATCAGTTTTACCTTCGATATCGAAGTTAACGGGCAAATTCAACAGATCAAGATTAGATTGATTACTGTAGTAGTGGAATGATTTATCATGGGAAAATAATTTTACCCCCCACGGATCTTTGCTATTTTCAAACATAGATATCAGTTGAGGGGAGATGTCAACATCCATTGTATCGCCTCCTTTTTTATTCCTCGAAGCATCCCGATAGTGTATTAGCAAGAAAGACATCATCCGCCGATATACTTTACTCAGGTCATTACCTACCGTCAATAAGCACTTGCCGACTTATTTACCTTTGCCGAAACTGGAAACGATTCAATCAGTACATTAAAGTAATAATCGCACGGTATTAGAGACAACAATTGGCCAAGAATGAATGGCGTTTCACGTCCATGGGCCCGGGTGAGAGAGACGCATAAAATCAACCGTTTTTGCCCAAAATGTCGATTACCTCATTCGAGTTAAAAAAAGGAATGGCGTGCCATATTTTTGCCACCTTTTGCTCGCAACGTCGTCAATAAACGCTTTAAACCTTGAGGTAAGCACTGTTATTGGAACGTGCAGGTCGCAAAAGTACATTGTGTTTTTCAATACCGGTGGGGATATTGCTGTGTTAACACTGCTTCAATTCTACCATAATAAAATTCGACTAATTATTTGCTTTTAATCATGACAACGCGGGATAACCGGGTTTGTGCTATGCCGTCTGTTGCAAACGCGCGGCTGTCAGGGTTTAAGAGCGACAGCTACGCGTTGCGCGGGATAGTGGGACGGGAAACCTCTGGCGGCCCTTTACCGGGACGTAGGTCCGCGGCGTTATAGGAATTAATCCAGATTAAGTTCGTTAAATGATGTCAGAACCCGCCCGACGATACCGTAGTCCACCGCCTGCTGCGGCGTCATCCAGTAATTTCTATCGGTATCCTTCTTCACCTTATCCAAAGGTTGGCCGGTAGCCTCGCTAATAAGTCGGTTTACGCGTTCCAACATCAGAATGATTTCTCGGGCTTCAATCTCAATGTCACTCGCCTGCCCACGCACCCCGCCTAAGGGTTGGTGGATCATAAAACGCGTGTTGGGTAAGGCATAGCGATGGGCTTTCCCCGCCGCCAGAAAAATCGTAATGCCGGCGCTGGCCACCCAGCCAGTACCAATGATGTGCACAGTTGATAATATCGTGGATGGTGTCTGCGGCTTCCACATGGCCGCCCTGGCTATTGATATAGAGCTTGATGGGTCGGTCATCGATTTCTTGCAGCAATAGCAGTTGCGACACGACCTTTTCGGTCAGCGCCTGGTTAATTTCACCGGAAATGATAATGGAACGGGAGTCGAGCATCTTCTTTCGAATCAAGTGCGACGTCTCGTTCTTGTCCTGCTCTTTTTCATCGTCTTTGGACTGGGACCATATATGCGGGAACTCCTAGTGTAATGAGGTACCGTTACAGTCTAGTATCCCTGGAGGCTATCCCGCTCAAGAATAGCGGTTAGACCGCCGCATTAATCGATCCATGTTTCCCCGGTTGCCCTCCTGGCATTGCCCGGCAAATGACCTGCGTTGCTGAGCAACCAACCCTGGTACCCCGTTTCTACCCTGCGACGCCGTGTGTCTTCAGCCTCTCAGCTGCGTTGCTGGAAGTCCAGGGCGTTATCGGGGGTCTCGGGCGCCACACAGCCGCGCCGCGCAGGACTTAGGCTTTGCCGCGAGCAGAGAGCCGAGCGGCAGCGGTAAAACAGGGCTCGTTTACGGCCGGCGCAGTGCATTTGCCAGAAAACGGATAAATTTAGCAAAAATGATTGCTTGGCTCACCGGCGGCACGCGGGTAATTTTCGTTTTACCATTCACATCACTTTTGTCAGTGAGGTCAACATGAAGCTTACCTGGTCCGCGTTGCCGCTAGCCACGCGATGGCAACGGCTTATGGACAGAGGGTTGCCCGCCACAACCGAAACGTCATTGCTTGATAGCTCCCGCATAATGGAAGCCATGCTGCCAACCGCCTGTTTGTACGGTATCGAAACGGGGCATCTGGCCCTGTGGCTCGACTCCCGGCTGTCAGTGACGCCGCAGCGCGGGAAATGACGGCAATTGTGAAGATGCTGCGACAAGCCGATACGGCGTGCCGCCGTTGGCTTCTCGCTCCCCAATTATCTGCGGCGATGTTTCTGGCCTTCTGAGCGCAGGCGTTTATCCGTTTCCCCAACCGGGCGGCAGCCAGCGGAACAGGTTTTTTTTAGGAGTGTTTATGCGCGTTATTACCCTGGCGGGCAGTCCCCGTATTCCGTCCCGTTCCGCAGCGTTGCTTGAGCTGGCCCAGCGTTGGCTGGAGGGGCGCGACATTGCCGTTTCGCCGTGGAATCTGTACGATTTTGCCGCGGAAGATTTGCTTTATGCCCGTTTCGATAGTCCCGCCCTTAAACGCTTTGGCGAACAACTGGCGGCGACGGATGGCGTCATTGTCGCCACCCCGGTTTACAAAGCCTCTTTTTCCGGCGCATTGAAAACGTTACTCGACTTACTGCCTGAACGGGCGCTGGACATAAAAAGTGGTATTGCCGTTGGCGACAGGGGGCACGCAAGCCCATATGCTGGCGGTCGATTATGCTCTGAAGCCGGTGTTGAGTGCGCTTAAGGCGCAGGAGATTTTGCACGGCGTTTTCGCCGACGATAGTCAGATAACACTCGACGCTCAACGAACCGTGCTGGCCCCCGTCGTGGAGGCGCGGTTTACCGAGTCGCTGCAATCGCTTACTCGCGCGCTCGGCCGGAATAGTCACCACGGCGTCCGCCACTACAGTGTGGTGACCTGACGCTCATGACCGCCATCGGTTTTCACCGTCGGCGCTCAATGTTTTCGCTCCCGTCAACCGGCGCCTAGCCGCACCAGAAAACGTTTCCCACGCCGGCGGTTCTCGTCGGCAGTGCGTGGCACGACATTAGAAAGATTCCATCTAAACTAGAACTTTTGGCACTTTGCCAAACCTTTACACACCCATTAGGGTAGCGTCAGGAAACATCTTCCCTTTTTTCAAACTGTTGCCGGGCGGGATTACCGGTTTTCAAGGACTTTGCGCTATGAAGAAAACGTTACTGCCGCTGCTGGTCTGCGCGGTGCTGTCTGCCGGTACCGCCCTCGCAGCTACCCCGCCCTCGACCCTTATCGTCGCTCAATCGCTGGACGATATTGTGAGTCTCGATCCGGCGGAAAGCAATGAACTGTCCAGCATACAAACGCTTCCCAGCCTCTATCAGCGGCTGGTACAGGCCGACCGTGACGATCCCGCACGGTTGCAGCCGATGCTGGCGGCCAGTTGGCAGGAGAATGCCGCAGACAAAAGCTTGCGGATAACGCTGCGGCCCGACGCTGTATTTGCCTCCGGAAACGCTGTCACCAGCGACGATGTCATTTTCTCTTTACGCCGCGCGGTCAATCGCCGGCGTTTATCCTGAATATTCTGGGTTGGCAGTCGGACAATATCGACGGCTTGATCTCCCGCGTGGACGATCACACCTTGCTGTTGCGCTGGACCAGCGATATCAGCCCGGCGGTTGCGCTGAATCTGCTTTCCACCCCTATCGCGTCGACCGTGGATAGCCGCGCCGTGTTGACGCATGTCAGCGATAACGATTTCGGTAACGGTTGGCTGCGCACGCACGCTGCAGGCAGCGACCCCTTCACGCTGAGGGTCTATCAGCCGCATGAGGCGATAGTGCTGGATGCCAACGCTCACGCCGGCGCGAGTCGGCCGCTGCTAAAGAATATCATCATCAAAAACGTACCGGAGACGCCGCCTCGCGCCGTCTGCTGGTTCAGCAAGGAGACGCGGATATTGCCCGCGATCTCGGTCCGGATCAAACCGTCAGTCTGGAAAAGGACGCCGCGCTGAAAGTGCTGTCGATCCCCTCCGCCGAACAAAACTATCTGGTATTTAATACCCAGAATCCGGCCAACCCGCTACTCCGCTACTCAATAACCCGGCCTTCTGGCAAGCGGCGCGCTATCTGGTCGATTATCAGGGTATTACCCGTGACTTGTTGATAAGGGCAATATTTCGTTCATCAAAGTTTCCTGCCGGTGGTGTTACCCGGTGCGCTGACGGATAATCCTTTTACATTCGATCCGGCCAAAGCCATCTTGCAGCAGGCCGGTATTACCGATGCGCATTTAACGCTGGATGTGGAAAATAAGCCGCCCTATATCACGCTGGCGCAGTCGCTGCAGGCCAGTTTCGCCCAGGGAGGCGTCAAACTTGAGCTGCTGCCGGCGGCGGGCAGTCAGGTGTATGCGCGGGTGCGAGCGCGTCAGCATCAGGCCGCCATACGGCTTTGGAACCCGGACTATTTCGATGCACATTCCAACGCCAGCGCCTTCGCCTACAACGATGGTAAAGGGGGAACCGTGGCGGGGCTGAACGGCCGGCAAATTCCGGCGTTGAACAAGCAAACGCATGGCGGCGGTCGCACAGGCGGATCCCGCCAAACGCCTTGCCATGTATGCCGATTTACAGCGTAATTCCCCCTATGTCTTTATCGATCAGGGTAAAGCGGTGCTGGTGCTGCGCGCCAACGTGAAGGGCTACCAGCAAGGGTTGAACGCAGATATGGTGTATTACGATAAAGTGAGTAAATAAGCGCGGCGCCGCCGGCCCCGGCCGGCGTTTGCTGTCTGTTTTCGTCTCAAAACACATTAGCCCTCGTTAACTTGTACCGTACGCTCTTCCCCGTCATCACGCCCCGGTAAGTGGCTCAGCGCACAAATCGCTAATTTACACCGCTGTATACATTAACGTTAGCTATGATTTATACGTTAACCCTTCACTTAACGCTGGCGAGGGTTCTCACTGCCGCGCCTGCCCTGTACGGCAGCATCATTAATGCAAACAACCCCGCCCGCCCCCTATCAGGCTGACGGGCCGTACCGGTACGTCTTTTTTATTGGTTCAAAAGTTATTCCCATGAATAAGTTCTGTCGGCGCCGGCCGCTTACGTAGCACTGCATATTATTAATTTCTATTTCGGCGCAATCCGCGCTTTGCGCGATTTTGCGGCGCGCTGGCCGCCTGGTTGGCGCCCTATTACGACCGGGCGCCGGTCTATTCGCCGATGAATGAAATCTCGTTTACCAGTTGGGGATTGGCGGTGCAGCTTTTTCATTGCCGGCAAGGCGCCGTAGACGATGTCGGCCGGGAGGGGAAACGCCAGCTCGTGCGCGCAGCCCTGGCGGGGTGCGATGCCATCTGGGCGGCCGATCCGCGCGCCCGCTTGCTGCACTGCGATCCGCTGATCCATCTGATCGCCACGCCGGACGGCGTCGATGATCCCCTGGCGCGTGTACTGTGCCAACCCTATGCCACGGCCTTACAGCGGGCGCAGCGCAAGCTCGACCGCTTTCAGATGCTGTTTTCCTCTCATTGCCCTTCGGGCCAGGATAAAACTATGCAGACGATCATTGTACTTAGCCACCTTCGCTGGGACTTTGTCTGGCAGCGCCCGCAGCAGTTGTTAAGCCGTCTGGCGCAGCATTTCGCCGTCATATTTGTTGAAGAGCCGGTATACAGTCCCGGAGCCGCGCGGATGGAAATCACCGCGCCTGCGGCCAATGTCAGCGTCTGGCGGCCACACACGCCGGTACAGGCAGCCGGCTTCCATGACGACCAACTGCCCTGGCTACAGCCGTTAATTAATGATCTGATGGCCGCCCATCGCCTGGCTGTATACGCCGATGGCGTTGCAGCTATTGACGCCGCTCGATCCCGCATTGGTGATTTACGACTGCATGGATAAATTGGCGGCGTTCAACCACGCGCCCCGCCAGCTGCTGACCCGGGCCGAGGTGCTTTTTACCGGCGGGCCCAGCTTGCACAGGGCCAAACAAACGCGGCACGATAACGCTTTTTGCTTTCCGAGTAGCGTAGACGCGGTGCATTTCGAGCAGGCGCTGGACAGGAGCAACGATCATCCGCTGCAACACGACCTGCCGCATCCGCGCCTGGGGTTCTATGGCGTGATTGATGAACGTCTGGATCTGCCGTTACTGGCCGCGCTGGCCGATAAACATCCGGACTGGCAATGCGTGATCGTCGGTCCGGTAGTAAAAATCGCCCCCGACAGCCTTCCCCGGCGGCCCAATATTCACTATTACGGTCAGCAACCCTATCAGGCTCTGCCGCAGTTCCTGGCCGGTTGGGATGTCTGCCTGCTACCCTTTGCCCGCAATGACGCCACGCGTTTCATCAGTCCCACCAAGGTGCTGGAATACATGGCCGCCCGCCTGCCGATAGTCATCACCGCCATCACCGATGTGGTGGAACCCTATTCGCCTGTGGTGGCGATTGGTCATGATACCGCCGGTTTCATCGCCGCTTGCGAGGAACGGCTGGCGCTTTCCCCCGCGCGGCGCGGCGAGCTTGCGGCGCAAATGCAGGCCATTGTTGCCGCGACGTCCTGGGATGAAAGTGCGGATCGGATGGCCGCGATAATCACGCAGGCGTTAGGGGCTGCCCGCACCCCCTCTGCCCATCAGGATCAACCCGAAGCACAGACCCGAGCGGCTACCTGCACGTCGACGGTCAATCTGGTGTCCCACGCGCGGCAGGCTCACGTTAATACAGTACCCTGCGTCATTCTCGGCGCAGGACCCACCGGTCTAAGCGCCGCCTATCATTATAGCGCAGGCTCGCTGCTGCTGGAGCGTAACCGCGAGGTCGGCGGCTGGTGCCGTTCCATCGAAGATAACGGTTTCACCTTCGATTATGCCGGCCATATCATGTTCTCCCACGATCCTTATGTCTAGCGCTCTATGAGAAGCTGCTGGGTGATAATATGCACTGGCAAGATCGCGAGGCGTGGATTTACAGCCAGGGGGTCTACTCTCGCTATCCCTTCCAGGGCGCGCTTTATGGATTACCGCCGGCGGTCATCAAAGAATGTTTACTCGGGGCGATCGCCGCCCGCTTTCCCAATGCCGGGGCGATGACCGCCGCTGACGCCCCCCACATCGACGGGTCGACCCCAACAGGCCCTATCCCCGATAATTTCGAGCAATTTATTCGCCAGGTCTGGGGCGAGGGCATTGGTAAACATTTCGCGTTGCCCGACAACCAAAAGTTGTGGACCGTACCGTTGTCGGAAATGGAAACATCCTGGCTCGGCGGCAGAGTGCCGCTGCCGGATCTGGAGCAAATCATTTCCGGCGCGCTGGAGCCGGTTGGGCCGCCGCAGGGTCCTAATGCCCGTTTTGGCTATCCCTTGAAAGGAGGGTTTCAGGCGCTGATGTCGGGCTTTTTGCCGCATTTGCAGGGTGAACTTGCAACCGACGCCGAGGTGGTGTCGCTGCAGCCCGAGGCGCATTTGCTAACGCTGGCCGATGGCCACCGTTACCGCTATGACCACCTTATCAGCACCATGCCGCTGCCGGCGCTTATCGCCATGATAGGTGACGCCGCCCCAGAGCCGGTCAGGGAGGCCGCCCGCGGTCTGCGACATATTTCCGTGCGGTGCGTTAATCTTGGGATAGGCCGGTCGGCGCTGACCGACAAGCACTGGATCTATTATCCGGGAGACACCCTATTTCACCGTATTTTCGTCCAGGGCAACGCCAGCCCGCACAGTAATGCGCCGGGCGGTTTCGCCCTGACCTGCGAACTGATCTACTCCGGTTACAAGCCGCTACCGCTGCAAGGTCAGGCGCTCA
Organism: Pseudomyrmex concolor; assembly: GCA_014839585.1. Lineage (NCBI taxonomy): Eukaryota > Metazoa > Arthropoda > Insecta > Hymenoptera > Formicidae > Pseudomyrmex > Pseudomyrmex concolor. The sequence goes on along the minus strand of QVOB01026629.1, from coordinate 18,527 downwards.
TCGATCGCTGTATCAGCGACTGCATCCGTGTTGGTCTATTCCGCGCAGACGATGAAATCGTTACCGCCAATATGGTGGATATGCCCTATGCCTATGTGCTGTACGATCATGCCCGGGCGGCCCATGTCGCCACCGTCCGGTAATGGCTGGCCGGCTGTGACATTCTGCTGGCGGGCCGCTACAGCGAATGGGAATATTACAATTCTGATCATGCTTTTATCGCCGGCAAAAAGGCCGCTGGAGCGGTTAAGATGCTGCAGCCGAAAATGGGTCTGGTTCGCTGACGCGCCGCGAATCCGGAAGACTGCCGGCGCGGCGGGGCTACGAGACGCGATAATGATCGGGATCGTATACGGCGTGATCTGCCGGCAGGACGGTCGCGTCGCGGGCTATAGGTGCAGAAAAATTTACCTGCAGGCCGCGCAGTACCAGACGTTCAAACTTCAACCCCGGCACCAGTTGCCAGTAATGCTGCTGATGATAGGCCACTTCGGAGAGGGCGGTTTCCATCGTATCAGCGACATACAGGACGCCGAACGAGCCGTCACTGAACCGGCTGCCGTCGGGATTGACATGGGTGAACGGGGCTACGGTATAGGAACAGCCGGGAATACCAAAAGGAATTTCCTTTTTTTTCAACCCGTTAAGAATGGCGTCTTGATCCTTGAGGCGCGGATTGGTCAAGGCCTGCAGGGCGTATAGGGTGTTAAACTCGTGCTCATTGGCCACATCATCGAACAGCGACACCGGCGGGTATTTGGAATTGATGAGACGGTAACCGGTTTGATCGCGCAGCGTGATCCTGGGGAGAGCGGGAAGCGTTTCCTTCACCACTGCCCTCCGCGTAAAGCATCGATGCGTTTATGAACCTCATACAGTGCGCCGAAGCTGCCGGTGCCAATAACGTGCAGCGGCGATTGGCCATTAAAAAAGGGGTTATGATTGTCCATCGCCATGAAGCCATAGACGTTCTCGGGATTGTCAAATATCGTGCGCAGCGCGGCATGAATATTCAACAGATAGCTTATCCGCTCAAGCTGATCATGGCTTAAGGCCGCCGCCGCGGGATCCTTACGCAGCTTATACCAGGTTGCACGCGACAGCTGCAAAATGCTCTGGCTCTGCTCCAGCGAGGCGCCCCACTTGTCCAGTATCGCTAATGCGGTTTTGACGCCTATCGTCGCCGCCTGCTGTTTATCTACTTATCTACTTTCTGTTCTGACACCGCCGTCATCTGCATACGCTACCCTTTTGTCTACATTCTCATCCTAGACGAAAAAAGGAATAAAATCTACTTAGAGACAGACAGCATGCACGGCGGCTTACGGCCAGAGCAGATCCGCATAATAGCGCTCGGCGACATCGGGGTGCGATCACAGACGGCCTTTCAAATAATTCCAGCCAACGTCGCGCAACAGCGGGTTGTCCGGATCGCTCGCGGCACCGGGCGCCTCAATGGAAAGCGCGGGCGGCAACGGATATATCGGCACCACCGCGTCCAGTTGCGCGCCAAGAAAGAACGCGATCGACATCCGCTCATGCTCGGCCGGCGGCGAAACCACGCGATGCACCGTCGCGCGCAGGTAGCCATTGGTAGCCAGTTCGAGCAATCCCCCAATATTGACCACCAATGTGCCTGCTTTCGGCTCGACGTCAATCCATTTACCGGGTGCGATTTCCACCTGCAGCCCTTTATTGTCATCCTGTAGCAGGAAACTCAGAAAACCGGAATCTTTATGCGGCCCTACGCCCTGCCGACTCTCTCCTTCTTTTCTGCCGGGATAGCGAATCAATTTGACATGCTCATTGGGCTTCTCGCCATATAGCGGGTCAAATGCGCCGCCGGCCAGCGACAACGACTCGGCAAACGCCCGCAGCAACCGTAGCGCCATGCGGGTCATTTCCTGCTGCCAGCGAGTCAGCAGCGGCTGCATCTCCGGCAACGCCGCCGGCCAGAGATTCGGTCCCTGCAAGCGGGTCCATGCGGGCTGCGCGGCATCGCGGGGCAGCGCCTCCCGCTCCGCACCCAGATAAAACTGCTCGCGCCAATCCGGCTGACCGCGGGTTTGTTCGGAGGCAGCACGGTTATAGCCGAGAAAATGGGGGGAATGGATCATCGCCACCGCCAGTTTGTCCGCATCCGGCAGCGCGAAGAAACGCCGCGCCACCGCCTGCACCTGGCGCATCAGGTCGGGATCGATACCGTGCCCCGTCAGATAAAAGAAACCGATATCGTGCGCCGCCAGCCGCAGCCGGGCGAGGAAAGCGTCGCGCTCCGCGTCCGTGGCGTCAAATTGGGCGAGATCCAACATGGGCAGGGTATCGGGCAGAGCTGAATATCGCATGGGCACTCCTGTATCGTTGGAATCGGTCATCGGTAAACGTCTTATGGCCACGCTGCGGCCCCGGTGAACCGACGCGGCATACCTTATCGCCGGCGTCGTTAACCGCATTGGTAAAAAAGTTAAAGCCTAATTATGACATACTATAACAAAATGCGGCCGCTGACACTGCCCCGCCGCCGGCGAGCTCCTGATGACGCTAACCGAAGAAAACGCCGCGCTAGGGAATCCCGCTATTTTTGCCGCGGGGCAGCGCGTGCCAGGGGCGATAAAGCCACTTCAACGTCGGGCCACGATGAACAAGCGCGGAAAGGCCAGCAACACGCGGCCATCGGCCCGCGGCGGGTAGGCGGGCGTAATCGCCTGCAGATAATCCTGAATGAAACTGTCTTGTTCCTGGGCAGAGAGCGGGTCGAGAAACGGGCGCAGCCCGGTCGCCCGCAGCCAGTCGGCGATGGCGGCCAGCGACGGCATCACATGATAATAACGGGTTTGCCAGATATCGACGCCGGCGGCCAACGGCGCCAGCAGATCATAATAGTCGGTGGCGCTGAGGATACCCACCCGGCTATGGGCGGCCTCGCGGATCCGGTCACGCCATTTGGCCTGCGACGCGACCTCGCGCATGGCGCGATGGCTCGGCTCTTCCCGGTTATTCGGCATTTGCACCGCCAGGACGCCACCGGCGGTCAACTGGCCCATCAACCGCGGCAGGAGCTGCCGATGCTCGCCCACCCATTGTAGGGAAGCATTGGCAAACAGGATGTCTTGCGCCTGCGCGGGACGCCAGGACGCCAGGACGCCATATCCTGCTTAACAAAATCGCATCCCGGCAGGCGGCTACGGGCACTTATCAGCATGCCGGGCGACGTGTCCACGCCGGTGACCCGGGCATCGGCATAACGATCAACCAACAGCGCGGTGGAATTACCGGGGCCACAGCCCAAATCGGTAATATTGGCCGCCGTCGTCAGCGGAATACGGGCCAGTAATTCCTGCGCCGGACGAGTGCGTTCATCTTCAAATTGGCGATAGAGCTCGGGATCCCACTCCTGCATGACCTGGTCTCCAAATTGACGCGGCAGGCGCGAGGGCAGCGCGGCCGCAAAATGTCCCTTGCGGGAGGGAGTTCAACGTAGCATTTTTCTGGCGCCAGCGTCTCGCCTGCCGGGGATTAAATCGTGCTGTCCCCCCGCTGCGCGTGCAGAAAACCTATCCATAATTCCATGCTGTCTGACAGGTATTTTTGCCGATGATGGCACAGGCTGAGCGTACGGAAAAAACGCTGTCGGGTAGGTATCTGGCTGAAGTGCCCAGCAAAACACGGTTGTTCAATCAACAGTCGCGAGGCGAAGGTCAGCCCGAGACGCTGTTGAACGCAGAATAAGATCGCGTCGAAATCCTCTAATGCCAGCACAATCCTCGGTTTGGTCAATAACGGCGCCAGTTGATGTTCAAAGTCGTTACGGCTGCCGGAGCCGGCCTCGCGCAGGATCCACTGACGGTCCTCAAGCGCCGATAGCGGCACGTTTTCTCCCTGCGTGAGCGGATCGCCGGCAGGACAAATAATCACCATCTCGTCCCGGCGCCAGGCTGTGACCTGGAGATCGTCGTCATTAACCTCGCCTTCTATCAGCGCTAAATCAAGCTCGAAATTCAGCAACTTTTTACGCAAACCGTCGCTATTGTCTATAACCACCTCCGGCAACCAGCCGTAGCGATGGCGGAAGTCACTGAGCAACGCCGGCAGCAAATAACCGCCGATGGTTTTGCTGCCCCCCAGTCGCAACGACGGATCTCCCGTGCTGAATAGTTCGTCAATATCATCATCATCCACTCGCGTTAATAACTCATCCGCCAGCAGCAGCAGACGACGACCTTCATGATTAATGAATAGCCGGCCGTGGTGGCGGTCGCACAGCCTGATATCCAGTCGACTCTCCACCTCCCCCAACGTTTGCGACACCGCGCCCTTGGTCATAAATAGCTGCCCCGCGGCTTGAGAAAGATTACCGCACTGCGCAACGGTTTTAAAAACCAGCAGCTGTTTGAGTGTTAGCTTCATCGTTTAGTTTTACAGAACGCAAGGTTAAAAAAAACAGAATATCCTGAACGAAGGATTATCTCTATACTTACGCCAGATGAATAAGAATTTTGTGCTGGAGAACACGCATGTCGAAACCGTTAAAAACGTCGCTACAGTCGCTGCCGACCCCCGTGGCCGGTCTGGCGCTGGGCATCGCCAGTCTCGGCGCCTGTCTGGAATACACCCTGCCGCTGCAAGGTGCAGGGCAACATACCGGCGCGCTGATCGCGGCTGTCCTGCTGCTGGTGCTGACGGTGAAATTTTGCTGTTATCCCGCGCAATTGGCGCAAGATCTGCGACATGCGGTTATCGGTAGCGTGGTGCCGACCTATGCCATGGGCTGGATGGTGGTTGCTAAAGCGCTCTCGACGGTGTGGTTTCCGGGCGGTCAGGCCCTGTGGCTGCTGGCGGTGACGGTACATTTTTGTTTCCTGGGCATTTTTATCTGGCACCGCAGTCGCGATTTTCGCCTGGAGCACATGGTCCCCGCCTGGTTTGTGCCGCCGGTGGGGATCATTGTCGCCGATGTGGCCTTTCCCGGCGGCGCGCTGGCCCCGCTGGCGCATGTGTTGTTAATAATCGGGATGGCAAGTTACGCCGTCATGCTGCCGCTGATGCTTTACCGCTTTATGTTTCGTCCTGAAATACACGACAGCGCCAAACCGACCATTTGCTATCATGGCGGCCCCCGCCAGCTTATCTTTAGCCGGCTATTTATCGGTCACACCGCAGCCGTCGCTGCTGATATGCGCGATTTTGCTGGGCATTGCGTTGTCGATGACCCTGATGATTTACCTGACGCTGCTGCGCCTGCCATTTACGCCCGGGCTTCGCCGCCTTTACCTTCCCGATGGCGATCGGCGCGACCGCGCTATACAAGCTGGCCCATGCGCTGACGGTGTATCCGGCCGCGGAGGAGTATGTCCGTCAATTAACGTATCTGGCGGATGTTGAAGTGGCCGTCGCTACGCTGGTAGTGGGCTATGTCGCACTACGCTTTGCGCTGTACGGTTTGCCGCGCGTCAGGCAGCCGGTGGATGCATAAAGCCGGACCGGCCTGGGGCGGGCTTAGCGTAATCGTTTGGCGTGGCGCTCGCGCTTTTCGCCCGCGCCAACTTACGCAACGCCACATAGCAGGCGCCGCTGCCGCCGTGAGCCGGCTCTGCACAACAATATGCCTGAACCTGGTCAAACTGCCGCAACCAGCGGGCCACAAAGCTGCGCACGATATTGGCATGGCTGTCGTCGTGCCGTCCTTTGCCGTGAATAATCAGCAACGTGCGGCACTCTTCCCGCGCCACACGCGACATAAACTCAAACAGCAGTATGCGGGCTCGCTCCACCGGCATACGGGTAATATTGAGGCTGGCATCCATATCATATTTGCCGCGGCCAAGTTTATCGATAAGCCCCTGCTGGATACCGTCTTGCTTAAAATAAAGCGGCATCTCGCAGGGTAGCGGCGCGAAAAGCTCGGTAGTGAGAAAGTTTTCCTGGGGCTGGCGCCCCGGCGCCGGGGCCATTTTTGCCGGTATAAACACCACGCTGGCGCGCTGTTTTAACGGTCGGACATCTTCCATGGCCTGGTTGAATAACGCTTTGTCGTCATATGTCATCGTATCTCACTCACGCCGGCCCGGACGACGATGCAGGGTCCGGGGGTAAATACTGCTCAACTATAGTCCCCACTTCGCGATATTTCACGGCCTTTTCGCCCCCGCGCCCGCCCTTTTTTGGCGAAAAGTGCACCAACCCACTGCGGCGCTTTTATAACGGCATCAATTAATGTTAAAATTGACGCAAATCAATATTGCATGAGTGGCGACCTATGATTATCCCTGAAAAGCGTATCATCAGACGTATTCAGTCCGGCGGCTGCGCCATCCATTGTCAGGATTGCAGTATCAGCCAGCTCTGCATTCCCTTATACCCTCAATGAGCACGAGCTGGACCAGCTCGACAATATCATCGAGCGTAAAAAACCTATTCAGAAGGGCCAGACGCTATTCAAAGCCGGTGATGAGTTGAAATCACTCTACGCCATCCGTTCGGGCACGATTAAAAGCTATACCATTACCGAACAGGGCGACGAACAGATAACCGGTTTTCATTTAGCCGGCGATCTGGTGGGCTTTGATGCCATCGGCGGCGGCCAACATCCGAGCTTTGCCTAGGCGCTGGAGACATCGATGGTTTGCGAAATACCCTTTGAAACCCTCGACGATCTCTCCGGCAAGATGCCTAATCTGCGTCAGCAGATGATGCGGTTGATGAGCGGCGAAATCAAAGGCGATCAGGATATGATCCTGCTGCTGTCGAAGAAGAACGCCGAGGAACGTCTGGCCGCGTTTGTCTATAATCTTTCACGCCGTTTCGCCCAGCGCGGCTTTTCGCCACGCGAGTTCCGGCTGACCATGACCCGCGGTGATATCGGCAATTACCTTGGCCTGACGGTGGAAACTATCACTCGCTTGCTCGGACGCTTCCAAAAAAGCGGGATGCTGGCGGTAAAAGGCAAATATATCACTATCGAAAATCACGCCCTGCTGTCCGATCTGGCCGGCACGCCGCAAAAAACCGCTTGAATAGCGGCCGGATCGGTAATTTTGTTATTTTATTGATCCGGCTTCATTTCTTACCTGTCAGTGTTTGCCCTGATGAGTTACTCTTATTCTAAACGTTCAGTTGAACCGCAGAAGTAAGGAGACGTTATGGCAAAGTATCAGAACCTGCTGGTAGCAATCGACCCCGATCAGGACGATCAGCCTGCGCTGCGCAGAACGGTCTATCTGGTTCAACGGCTGGGGGGCCATATTAAAGCCTTCCTGCCGATTTATGATTTTTCTTATGAAATGACCACGCTATTGTCCCCCGATGAACGGACCGCCATGCGCCGGGGGGTCATTGAACAGCGTACCGCGTGGATTACCGAACAATGTCGGCATTATCTCGACAGCGGCGTACAGATTGAAATCAAAGTGGTGTGGCATAACCGCCCTTTCGAGGCGATTATTCAGGAGGTCCTGGTTTTTGGCCACGATCTGCTATTAAAAATGGCCCATCAGCACGATCGTTTTGAATCCGTGATATTTACCCCGACGGACTGGCATTTATTACGTAAATGCCCTTGTCCGGTATGGATGGTGAAAGATCAGCCCTGGCCGGAGGGCGGCAAAGCGCTGGTGGCGGTCAATCTTTCCGGCGAAGAGCCCTATCACGATCCACTCAATATCAAGCTGCTGGAAGCCTCACTGGCCTTGGCCAAACAAGTGAATCAAACCGAGGTGCATTTGGTGGGCGCTTACCCGGTCACGCCGATAAATATCGCCATTGAATTACCTGATTTCGATCCCAGCGTCTATAACGATGCGATTCGCGGGCAGCATCTTCTCGCCATGAAAAGTCTACGGCAGAAATTCGGCCTTGATCAGAAATACACCCACGTCGAAAAAGGCATGCCTGAAGAAGTGATTCCCGATTTAGCGGAACATCTGGATGCCGGCGTCGTGGTCATAGGCAGCATTGGCCGCACCGGTTTTTCCGCTGCGTTTATCGGCAATACCACCGAGCTGGTGATCGACCATCTGAAATGTGATCTGTTGGCAATTAAACCGGATGACTTTGTTTCGCCGGTGACATTGGAGCAAGGGGATCAATACGAGTAACAGTTGCCTGACTTAACCACAAGGCACCGAAGGGTGCCTTGTGGGGCGACGCCGCCGTGGTTTGTCTATCGATCTGAGTTTTGCCGTATCATACGCTTCGATGCCACACCGCTATTTTCGGCAAGAGCGACAGGCAATAAAGGGCGCACAGCCCGACAATCACATAGACAATGCGTGCAATCATCGCTTCCTGACCGCCAAAAATGGTCGCCACTAAATCGAAGCGAAAGAGTCCAACCAATAACCAATTCACGCCGCCGACAATGAGCAAAATTAACGCGATGGTGGTTAAAGCTTTCATAATTACTCCCCTCATTTGAATTATCAGGCATTATTGCCCCATGAGTACCTCTGAATGCCTGCCGAGTGAAAACCGGCGGCTTAGCGGACCCGGAAATACGCTAATAAACTGTAGTGCTTATTTGCCAATAAGGAGGAGCAAATTTTATTTTGCCGTCCGTTTGCAGGAAATTATACTTTTAGCGTAGGTTACGAGGCAGATATTCTTGGTAGACTTTCGCGGCTGTAGGGCAGATTGTTTATTTCGTCCTGTTGCGGAGAATGATAGGAGATAACCACGCCGGCCACATTTCGCACCCCGATAATCTAAAGCGAGGAAAATGAAGTGATGGCATCCTCTTCTGATTTGATGAAATCGATAAACGCGCGCAGCGGCGGCGGGACCAGTCTGCGGCCGGAATAGTAAAGATAGGGCCCCGAAAATGTACGCCACCAAGGTTCCAGTACCGGCTCCAGTTCTCCACTGTCGATATAGGGTCTTAGCCAGCCTTCAAACAGATAAATAATGCCGAGCCCCGCCACGGCCGATGCCACGCCGAGCTCGGTTGCGGTCCCTGCACTGTAAATTAAAGGGCCTGTCGGCTCCAGATGAAAGAGTTCTTCCCCCCGTTGATACTCCCATATTTCCAGATTCCCTCGGCCAAACTGGCTGCGGACACAATCCATCTGCATCAAATCGCGTGGATGCTGAGGTCGACCATACTTCCCAAGATAAGCCGGCAACGCCGCCGTAGCGAAACGTTGTACGCGCGGTCCCACAGGAACCGCGATCATGTCCTGTTCAAGCCAGTCATCATAGCGGATACCCGCATCGCACCCCTTGGTGAGAAAATCAACAATACCGCTTTCCGCCATGACTTCGACCTGGATATCGGGGTAGCGCTTGAGAAAACGCGGGATGAGGTGCGGCAAAAACAAGCGGGCGACGTTCACGGGCACGGTGAGACGCAGCCTGCCCGCGGGCCGATTAGCCGATGACGAGACGATTTCCAGCGCCTGCGTGAGCTCGTCGAATGCCGGACCAATGCGCGCCAGCAGCTGTTTTCCCTTCTCCGTCAGCAGTATGCTGCGCGTGGTTCGGTGCAGCAGGCGTACGCCCAGATGGCTTTCAAGCCGCCTTACCGCATCGCTAAGACCCGAGGGACTGACGTGCAGCGATCGCGCCGCCTGACGAAATCCCCCGGCGTTTGCTATAGCCGCAAACGCTTTCAGATCGCTTAGCCTGTCCGTTGATCTTTTCGCCACCGTAAATTCCCCTGATGCCCGTGACAATCTTCCGCGACAAGACAACGCCGGCGCTTAGCCACGAACAAAGACACGGCATGCCCGTTATTTTCTCATAACCTCAAACCGCCAGAATTGTACGTAAAAACGAACAATCTGTACACCACTGCCCGGATACCTCTCATTCATGCAGCAGGCTACAATGCCGAACACAGCCCGGATATTTTTCGTACTAGCGCTAAATTCAACTGCCGCGCCTAGCCCGGATACTTGCCTTCTGGCGCTACATGAAATGGTCTTGCACCGTTTGGATACGCTATCCGCTGACGTTGCGTCAAAACACTGTCCTGTATGGGAAAAGGTATTAAAAGGGTCACGCCAACTGACTGTGCGTCATCCCCCCCGAATGTGGGGATCATCTCGCACCGGCTCCCTATCATTAAGGAGAACAAAGCACGAAAAGCACGACACCGCTGGCGCTGGTCACAGGCGCCTCTTCGGGCATTGGCCTCAGCTTCGCTCGCCGGCTGGCCGCCCAAGGTTATAACCTGATTGTTGTGGGTCGCCGCAAACCCAGATTAGACGCACTGGCCGCCGAATTTCCCGCCGCCGATATTCGTACGGTCGTGGCGGATTTAGCTGCGAGACAGGCATTGCCACCGTAGCCGCGTTATGTCGGCAGGAGCCCCTCTCATTGCTTATTAATAACGCCGGGGTGGCCCATTATAATGAGCTTAACGGCGCTGCCACCTGAGAAGGCCAGCGAATTGCTCCAGGTAAAATGTGTCGCGCCTACCTTGCTGGCGCACGCCGCCGCACCGGGGATGGCAGCCCGCGGCAACGGTACAATTATCAATGTGGCAGGCATGCTGGCATTCGGCGCGGCGGCCCCGCTCGGGCAGGCCCCCGGGCGGGCTATCTATGTGGCCGCCCTCTCCCATTTGGTGTCACTGTCATTAGCATTACACGAAGAACTGTCACCCGCTGGCCTGCATATTCAGGCGCTTTGTCCCGCCACGAATTTCACGAACGCCAGGGAATGGATTTAAGTGCGATGGCACGCATGACCGCTGATAAGGTTGTGACCGCCAGCCTGCGTGGCCTTGATCTGGGCGAGGTTATCTGTGCGCCCGGCGTTGCCCAACGTTCACTGCTGGAGGATTATTTACACGCATGCCTGGCGGCATTTGGCGGACAGTCTCCCCAATTGGCGGCGCGCTACCGGTAATCGCCCGACATCGCCGCCTGGAATCGTGAGGAGCGTTGCTATCTACTAAGGAAAAGGCGACGACTCGACCCTGGCCTCATAGTGCATCGCACCGCCAGGCATGCCGACAACAAAAGGCCGGTCACCAGACAACCCGGGCCGGCCAGCGGGGATTAACGGTTAGAGGGCACGCAACTTGGCGGTAATATCGTGACCGGATACTGCGCCTGCGCGACCGCCATACCATAGCCGGGAGTAATGATGACCGAGCTGGAGTTTTTCAGCAGTTCAGCCACCTCTTCCGCCGTGGTCTCGCGATAGTCTCCCATTTCAGCCTCAGGGTCGCCGACGCTGCTGTCAGTACCAAAGCCGCCGGCAATGACGCTGATAAAGGAGCGATTCATCGCCTTACACATAATTATAGGAGAGGATAGCCCCGGAGGAGCCGACCAGCGCTCCGGTGACAATCAGCAGATCGTTGCTCAGCATAAAGCCTGCCGCGGCGGCCGCCCAGCCGGAATAAGAGTTGAGCATGGAAACAACGACCGACATATCGGCACCGCCAATGGAAGCAACCAGATGCCAACCGAACGCCAGGGCAATAAGCGTCATGAGCAATAGCGCCAATACCTGCAGTCCGATATTGTCCCTGCGCACAAACAATATCAGCAGCAAAAACGAAATCACCAGCGCCGCGAGATTCATTTGATGGCGCCGCGGCAGCATGAGCGGACGGGAGGATATTTTACCGTGCAGCTTGCCAAACGCCACAATCGAGCCGGTGAAGGTTACGGCACCAATAAAAATTCCCAGAAAAACCTCGGTCAAATGGATATTTTCCATGACCGCGTTGTTGATGGCCTCATGTTCCAGATAGCTGCTAAAGCCGACCAATACCGCCGCCAAACCGACAAAACTGTGCAAAATGGCGACCAGCTCCGGCATCTCGGTCATCTCAACTTTGCGCGCCAGATAAATCCCGATGGCGCCGCCGATGACCATGGCGACGATAATCCAGCCGACATTGCCGGCGTCCGGCCCCAACACCGTCGCGACAAGCGCGATAGCCATACCGGTAATTCCAAACAGGTTTCCCTGCCGCGATGTTTCGTGCTTGGATAGCCCCGCCAGGCTAAAAATAAATAAAATGGCGGCGACGATATAAGCCGCCGTGACGAGTCCTTCTGACATGGTTCACCCCTTAATTTTTACGAAATATTTTCAGCATGCGCTGAGTGACGGTGAAACCACCAAAGATATTGATGCTGGCGATCAGCACGGCGATAAACGACAGGAATGAAACCCATCCGCCATCACCTATCTGCAATAAATGCGCCAACGACAATAATGCCAGAAATAGCATTGGTGACCGACATTAACGGGGTATGCAATGCATGGCTGACATTCCAGACAACGTAATAGCCTACGACGCAGGCCAGGGCAAACACCGTAAAATGCGAGAGAAAATCGCGCGGGGCCGCCTGCGCCGGCTGCGGCTGCGGCTGCGGCTGGGCGGAAACGGTGATAGGCGGCGCGGGCCAGGTCAATTCGCCGTCGCGTATCACGGTGACGCCGCGAATAACCACGTCATCGAAATCCACCACGATATCGCCCTGTTTTTCTTTACAAAGTAACTTCAGCAGATTGATGAGGTTGGTGGCGTACAGTTGGGAGGATTGGGTAGATAACCGGCTGGGTAAATCGGTATAGCCGATAATACGGACGCCATTATCGGTCACCGTTACGGTGTCCGCCACGGTCAGCTCACAGTTACCGCCGGTTTGCGCCGCCAGATCGACAATAACGCTGCCCGGCTTCATACTGGCCACCATCTCTTTGGTAATCAAGCGGGGGGCCGGTTTGCCCGGAATCAGCGCGGTGGTGACGATAATATCGACTTCTTGCGCCTGTGCGGCGAACAGCGCCATCTCGGCTTTGATAAAAGCGTCCGACATCACCTTGGCGTAACCATCGCTACCGCCCGCCTCCTCCTTGAAATCCAGCTCGAGGAACTCGGCGCCCATGCTTTGCACCTGCTCTTTCACCTCGGGACGGGTGTCGGAGGCGCGAACCACGGCGCCCAGGCTGCCCGCAGTGCCGATGGCGGCCAGCCCGGCGACCCCGGCGCCTATTACCATGACTTTGGCCGGCGGCACTTTGCCCGCCGCCGTAATCTGGCCGGTAAAGAAGCGGCCGAATTCGTGAGCCGCCTCAACTACGGTCCGATAACCGGCGATATTGGCCATTGAGCTCAGGGCGTCCAGCGACTGAGCGCGGGAGATGCGCGGCACGGCGTCCATCGCCATGACGGTCACGTTTTTAGCGCGCAGCGCTGTCAGAAGGTCGGCATTTTGCGCCGGCCAAATAAAACTTATCAACGTCGTGCCGCTTTGCAGCAAGGCGATTTCATCCTCGGTCGGCGCATTAACTTTGAGAATGATATCCGACTGCCAAACTTCAGAGGTAGTTGTCAGCGTCGCGCCCGCCGCGACAAAAGCGGCATCCTCGAAACTCGCCAGCGTGCCGGCGCCGCTTTCCACCGCAACACTAAAACCCAATTTAAGCAATTGCTCGACGGTTTTAGGCGTGGCGGCGATCCGGGCTTCGTTGGCAACGCGTTCTTTAGGTACACCAATACGCATAGTTTTCCCTTATTATTCAGTTCTTTTGTAAATAACAGGTTGCCGGGACCGGAACGCGTGGCATTACGGGCCGCCGCCCGGTAAATCCAGCAGGCATCAACTACTAACCTACTTAAATTAAGATAAACGGTCTATGTTTTGTGCTGGTTAATTACGTTTTGGGATAAAAATCCCGCCGCATTCAGGTCGTTAAAAGCAAATGTTGTCAACCGTCACATGAAATGCTGAGACAGTTGCCATTATTACATGCCATAATCGGCGCCTAATCTGTTATACATCAACAGTTCAGCACATTTTGCGTGAAAGCGTTTGTCGAAAGGATTTTTTATGAAGCTGAAGAAGACACTATTGACATCGGCGTTAATGACTTTGCTTACCTTTACCGCACAGGCGGCGCAGGAACTTACGCCGGAAAAAGCCGCCAGTTTGCAGCCGTTTAAGCGTATTAATATTGCCGGCCGTTTTAACGCCATCAACGAAGCTGCCGCCGCCGTTTCGCGCCGCGCGGATCAAGCCGGTGCCGCGGCGATTTATGTGGTCAATATTAATGACGCCAATAACAGCGGTAATTGGCGCGTAACCGCCGATCTCTATCGTCAGGACGCTCCTGCCGCCTCCACCGAGACACAATATCGGGTATTTAATGGCGTCAAAGAGCTGCCGCGTACCGAGGCCAATTTACTGGAGCCTTATGATACCGTATCGGTAAATGGCTTTTATCGCAGTCAGCCGGAAATAAACGACGCTATCTCCAAGGCGGCGAAGGCCAAAGGGGCCGCATCCTACTACATCGTGCGTCAGATTAACGCCAACCAGGGCGGCAACCAGTTCGCCACCGCCTTCATTTATAAAGCGGATGCGCCGCCGCCGCCAACGTGGAAATTCCGGGCGTCGCCTCGTCAGAATCCCCGAGCAGTAAGGTCGGCCGCTTCTTTGAAACGCAATCGACGCGCGGCACGCGTTACACCGTCACCTTGCCCGATGGCACCAAAATTCAGGAAGTGAATAACATCACCGCTGAGCAAATGGTACCGTTTGATTCCATCAGCTTCACCGGCCATTTCAACAGTTCGACCGACGTGTCTACGGAAACTGCGCGGCGCGCGGCGAAAAAAGGCGCGAAGTTCTATCACATTACGCGTCAATGGCAGCAGAACCAAAGCGGCAGTAACCTGACTATCAGCGCCGATCTGTTCAAATAACACAGGGGCTCAGGCGTGAGCGTAGAGTGCACGGCCAGCAATAGGGTTCTCACGCGCTACTCTGCGCCGGGATGGTGTTGCGCCTGGCGCCCTGCGTTAAGGACGCAGAGGCACAGCGGCGGCAGGCGGGGCGAATCAGACGCAGGGGGCGGTGCTGTGGTCGGGTAAGCGGATGAGCAGCCGCTCATCCTGCTGGGTCAGTTGCAAAGGTTGCCCCACTTCCTGGCAAATATGGGTCAGTTGCTCCCCTTCCAGGGCGTAGGGCAATTTAATATCGAAACGGGTCAGCCCCTGCTGTCCGGCGAGGGTAATCAGCCGGATGATATTCGTTTCGTCATTCACCTGGGTTGAAAGAACCTGCAACGCCAGGGCTTTCAGCTTTTCCTGATTGGTCTCGCTTGCGGCCGCCTTGCGGGTCACCATGCCGAAAATGGGAATGACACCGTATATCGCATCGATGAAACTCCAGCGTTTCTTACAGCTCGCAGAGAGATAATCCGTGTAATCGAAGCAAAAGGCTTCACCCTGTTCGGCAGTTGCAAACTGAGGTTTGCTCATCTCGCCCTTTCCTCTCTAAACCGTTTGGCGCCGCTCACCTTCCGCCCAACCCGCACTATACCATACCGGCAGGGACAAAAGGTGCTCAGCCGCCGGGCAATTGCGAAAAGTTGGCCTAAGCCCGCTTACCCCTCAGGTCTTTGTCAACATTTGCGGCCGAGATCTCACCTTCATTCCTGTTAACAAATCATTTATCTCGGCACGTGGCGCCTGGGCGCAAGTGGCGGTATGCTCTGGGCGGGGATGTTGGTGTTGAAAGGCGGTAAAGGCTATTGATGAATAAGATCGTATATGTCGAAGACGATAGCGAAGTCGGCAACCTTATCGCCGCCTGGCTGGGGAAGCATGACTTCGAGGTCATTGTCGAGCCGCGCGGCGATCGGGCGCTGGAGGTTATTGAAGCGCAGGCGCCCGATTTGGTACTGCTGGATATTCTCCTGCCCGGTTAAAGACGGCATGACGCTGTGCCGGGATTTACGTCCGCGCTATACGGGCCCTATCGTTTTGCTGACCTCGCTGGATAGCGATATGAATCACGTGCTGGCATTGGAGATGGGCGCCAATGATTACATTCTGAAAACGACGCCGCCTGCGGTGTTGCTGGCGCGGGTGCGGCTGCATTTGCGTCAGAACAGCGGCGCCGTGCGCGCGCAGGCACCATCGCCCACCGTCGGGACCGCCAGCGTGCTGCATTTTGGGCAGTTAAGCATCGACGCCATTAACCGCCAGGTTATCCTCGACGGGCGATACCGTCTTACTCTCCACGGCGGACTTTGAATTGCTCTGGGAGCTCGCCTGCCATGCCGGTCAGATCATGGACCGCGAGGCGCTGCTGAAAAAACTGCGCGGCGTCAGTTACGATGGGTTGAACCGCAGTATTGATGTCGCGATTTCCCGTCTGCGTAAAAAGCTCGACGACAGCGCGCTTGAGCCGTTTCGTATCAAAACCATCCGCAACAAAGGCTATTTATTCGCCCCGAACGCCTGGGAGCGCGCGCGGCCATGAGAAAGCTCTTTATCCAGTTTTATCTGCTGCTGTTTGTGTGCTTTCTGGTCATGACGCTGTTGGTCGGGCTGGTGTATAAAGTCACCGCCGAGCGCGCCGGCCGTAAATCCCTTGACGATTTAGTGAAAAGCTCGCTGCATCTGATGAAGAGCGAGCTACGCGCCATACCGCCGCGCGACTGGAATAAGACTATCAATCGGCTGGATCTCAATTTGTCGTTCAAGTTGCATACTGAACCGATGAAAAAATTTCGTCTGCGGCCGGAATCAGACCGACGTTTACGGCGCGGCGAAATTGTCGCCCTTGACGATGAATATACCTTTATCCAGCGTATTCCGCGCAGTAATTACGTCCTGGCGGTCGGCCCTATTCCCTATTTGTTCTTTCTACACGAAATGCGCCTGCTCGATTTGGCGTTACTGGTCATGATAGGACTATCGCTGGCTTTCCCGGTGTTTATCTGGATGCGTCCGCACTGGCAGGACATGTTGAAACTCGAGCTGGCCGCCCAACGCCTCGGTCAAGGCTATCTCAACGAGCGCACCCATTTTGACAACGCCTCCAGCCTCTATCGGCTGGGCATCGCGTTTAACCAAATGGCGGACAGCGTCAATACGCTTATCGCCAGTAAAAAACGGCTTATAGACGGTATAGCCCATGAATTGCGTACACCGCTGGTCCGCCTGCGCTACCGCCTGGCGATGAGTGAAGGCGTATCCCAAGAGGAACAGGAGCGCCTTAATCACGACATCTCACAGTTGGAAGGTCTTATTGATGAGCTGTCAACGTTCGCTCGACTCGACCGGCCGCAGGTAGTACTGAACCTAACCGCCTTTGATTTGCCGCGCTGGCTCGGCGAGCAATTGCACGATATGCGCACTCTGCACCCGAAACGCGCTATCGCGCAAGAGATCCCCGCCGGCGGGGATTTCGGTTCCTTGGATGAACGGCTAACCGAACGTGTACTGGATAATCTGGTGAATAATGCGCTGCGCTACAGTCGTCAAAGCATCAGCGTCCGGCTCGGCCAACAGGGCGATTGGGGATATTTGCAGGTTGATGATGATGGCCCGGGCATTCCGGAAGCCGAACGTGAACGGATATTCGAGCCGTTAGTACGCCTTGATCCCAGCCGCGATCGCACCACCGGCGGCTGCGGTCTGGACCTGGCCATTGTGCACTCAATCGCCCTGGCTTACGGTGGCGAGATGAGCGCTGGCGCAAGCCATCTGGGCGGTGCCCGTTTTTTGTTTCGCTGGTCACTCAAAGCAAACGCCGCCCGACTCCCCGGCGTCGCCTGACCTTCTTCCTGCCCTGAGGACAGGCATTTTTGTTTTTTTATGTGTGACTGTGGCTGAAGGAGATTAAAATAAGATAAGTGTAATTGTATGTTGTAACTAATAACGGTTACCTTTCTTCTTCAGCCTTCCCCGCGCGGCCGCTATCTCCCGGCACCATGACCGCAACGCATGGCGATTATCCTCGCTGATTTCAAGAGCGCCGCCATGTCGTACAAACGGTTACAGAACGATACCATTCACTCACTTACAATCCCGGCGCCTTCCCCTGAGCTCACCTCATCGGCCCCGTTTCGGGGTTGTCAACGAAACCGCAATGCTGAGGATAGGACAATGAAAAAAATCTTCGCACTGATTGTTGCCGCCACCATGGGATTATCCAGCGCCGCTTTCGCCGCTGATACCACCACCGCGCCAGCCGCCGGCACCACCACCACCCAAACCGCGCCGGCAAAAACTACCCATCACGTGAAGAAACATAAGAAAGCCAAGAAAACCGCACCGGCACAAACTGCCCAGGCCGCCAAGAAACACGTTGAAGAAACACACCAAAGCCGCACCGAAAGCCGCTGCTGCTACCCCTGCCGCTTAATTGAGGTAAACCTTGCCGGCCGGCGGTTATCCCCCCTCACCGCCGCGCTCGGACAGGGTCTTCGCGGGCCTGGTTCGCGATACATCGCTATACCGCGACACTCGGATTACCGGGTGTCGCTTCATTAGGGTCCGGTCTATGCTGCGACGTTATCGCTACGAAATTATTCTGGGCGTCTTGATCCTCTGCGCACTGATTAGTGTGTCATTCTACCTTTAATCTCCTCCTCGGTGGACAGCCTACGGCAGGCTGCCTTTAGCCGACTGAAACACAACGTTTTTTACTCTCCTTAGCGACCATTATCGGCTATAGTGAGTAAACGCCGCACGGATGAATCCGAACATGGTCGCCTGCGGCGACGACAGTGAGTTGCCTGGAATGCTCTGGTTTTGATAGGCTTTCGTC